>VMDR010004770.1:0-57024 GCA_007922815.1 Macrotus californicus
ATATATATATATATATATATATATATATATATATAATTTTTTAAAAAGATTTTATTTATTTTAGAGAAAGGGGAAGGGACGGAGAAAGAGAGGGAGAAAAACATTGATGTTAGTATATTTTTATTCAGTTCAAAATATTAAAAATTTCTCTTGGGAAAAGCTAGCTGACCTGATGCACAAGAAGTACAATTAAGATAGAAATTATTGCCATTTTAAGCCACTACGTTTTTTTAACTGTAGAAAAACTAGCTTATCAGATAGGTAAATTGGGATAAAGGACTTTTTAAGTGTAGTAGTCATAGTTCTTAGTTTTAGCAACGGAAATCAAATGTAGTTAATTTAAGAAGAAAGGGAATTTATTAAAAGGAACATTGGCTAATTCAAAATCACCAGCATGAGGCACGGATTAGTCATTCAATATTGAGAGTAAATAAAAGGTCTGGATTTGCCCAGATTGAACACCTTGGCCTCTTAGTGCCCATCTGTGTCCCCCACTGAAATGTGTGCTAGAGACTGTTGTCTGCTTTGTTTAATGATGTAGCTCCAGCAACTGGAGCACGGCCTAGGAGGGTGAGTGAGCGAATGAGCAAGTGAGTGAATATATTCACTCTGTCATCTGAGGCCAGAATTTTCCTGGATTAGACCTTTACTTCTTTTTTTAAACTTACATTTATTGGAGTAACATTGGGTAATGAAATGATAGAGGTTCCAAATTCTGCAATACACGATCTGTATATTGCATTGTGTGTTTACCACCCCAAGTCAAACCTCCTTCTGTCACCACGTATTTGACTCTCTTTACACTTTACTACCCTACTAGCCCCCCCTTCCTTCTGGGAACCACCATACTGTTGTCTGTGGTGTCTATGGGTTCTTGTTTGATCGTCTTGTTCATTTGTTGCCTTCAGTTTTGTATCCAACATAGTGAGTAAAATCATATGGTTCTTGACTTTTTGTCTGGCTTATTTCACTTAGCATAATACTCTCAAGATCCATACCCTGGCTGGTGTGTCTCAGTGGGTTGAGTGCTGGCCTGCAAACCCAAGAGTCACTGGTTCGATTCCCAGTCAGGACACATGCCTGGGTTGCGGGTCAGGTCCCCAGTGGGGGTCCGTGGGAGGAGGCCGCATATTGATGTTTCTCTCCCTCTCTTTTTCTTTTCTTTCCCCTCTCTCTAAAAATAGATGGATAAATCTTAAAAAACAAAGATCCATTCATGTCGCAAATGACAGTATTTCATCTTTTCTTATGGCTGAGTTGTATTCCATTGCATATAGGGACCACATCTTCATTCAATCATCTATCAAAGGACACTTTGGTTGTTTCAATGTCTTGGCCACCGTGAATAATGCTCAATGAACACAGTGGTGCATATTTTTGTAATAAATGTTTTCTCATTTTTCAGGAGGATACCCAGAAGAAAACTTTCTGGATCACATGGTATCTCTATTCTTAATTTTTTGAGGAACGACCATACTGTTTTCCATAGTAGCTATCCTGGTTTACATTCCCCCCTGCAGTAAACGAAGGTTCCTTTCTCTCCACATCCTCTCCAACACTTAAGTACCTGTCTTGTTAATAACAGCCATGCTAACAGGTGTGAGGTGGTATCACTGTGGTTTTGATTTGCATTTCCCTAAGAGTTAGTGAAGTTGAGCATCTTCTCATATATCTGTTGGCCATTTGCATAGACTTATATTATGTTCATTCAAGAAGTTTCTTCCTGACTTAGTTCTACCTTTCCTCTGCTTTGTGAAGGGGCCTCAGAAAAGCACCCAACTGTTCCAGCAACCAGCTTCTGTCATTGTTTCTGCAGGTCTTATGATAAGGATATGCTGGCGGGTCTAGAAGGAAGCTAGCTGCAGTGTTCACAAGACCCCTTTCAGCTCACCACGCAATTATTTCTTAGCTTTATTAGCCATACTTTTCCCTTTCCAGTTTCGGTTCTGATTTTCCCCATTGCCCCATTGGGCACTACCAGAACTAGTCCAACTACAGCAGTCTCTACCAGTTAGTAACAGTAATCAGCCCACCAAAGAACTGTTACTTGCCTTGACCCAGTCATACACAAAAGTCATGGAGAACTTAGGATAAAGACTGTTGGGCTGAGAAGGAACTTTCGACACCATCTGAGCTTGCTTTTTGGGGTAGCCTTTGCATCTTCTGTTTCTCTTCTGCCTGTGTAGTGTTTACTCTTGCCCTTCCTATAGAAGGCTCTTTTCCTGTTGCTGGAGGCCTCGGCACAAATGTCACCTCCTCACATAGGTCTTCCCTGACTACCCCACCTTCAGTGACCATCCAGGATCTCTCCATCATAAGAGTATTTTAACTATCTGCTTATTACTTACCACTGTCTCGCATATGTGTTTATTAATTTATTGATCATGCAAGCAGATGAATAGCACCTGGCACACGTGAGGAGCTCAATAGCACTTGTTGAATGAATGAATGCAGTTTTAGTCTCTCTGGAAACTGAAGCTGAGAGAAGTAAACTGACTGTAAGAAGGTCACATAGCTCATTAATGGAAGACAAGGAGTAGAACGTATGGCTCTTGACACTCGTTCAATGTTTTTCTTACTATACTTTCATAACAATAAAAGTAAAGCTCTGGCTGGGTAGCTCAGTTGGTTGAGGCATCGTCCCATACACCAAAAGACTGCAGGTTTGATTCCCAGTATAAAAAGAAGGAACATTTCTTGAGTCCCCACTGTGTGTCAAACTCTGTGCTACATGTTGGCCAATCCATCCTTATAATGACCCTACAAGGCTGATAGAATTCACATTTTCATAAATAAGGAATCAGAGTCTTTGGGATTTTAGTAATTTGCCAGGTATCACATTGCTTGGAATAGGAGCTGGGATCTGAACCCAGCTGGTCTGATTCTTAAGTTTTTTGTACCACCTGAGCTGCAGGACTCCCTATAGGTAAAGGTGTGCTTTATTTGTTTTTCCATTCAGTAAACTCAAGCAGTGGATAACAGGGACATTTCAGGCACTGTGGCAGCCGACAAAAGGCATGGGGAAGGGATGCTATGCAGCTTTCCCTTTGCCCTTCAAATCACACTATACAGATGAATGACATCTGTCTCTTTATCTCACAAGTGAGGCGCATCCACTCCAGCATCCTGGAATGTTACCATTTCACAAGGTGAGCAGCCTCCAAGGCTGTGAACGATGACCAGGAGCTCTGCTTGGCTTATTCCATTTTCTTCTTGGGAGGACGAAGACAGTTGAGATTCATGTAACTGATGCCAAAATGGCTAAAAGATAAAACAGCCCACCAATCATTTACATATTCCCAAATATAAAACTCAGAGGCCAAGTGATAACAGACTGTAAGCCCCTGCTCCTAGCCCGAACACTGTGCCATTCTGGCTCCACCACTCCTTGTCCTTGGACAAGCTCACTTGTCCCCTTTCTTGGCTCTACCTCCAGGCAGCAGAAAGTGTCTGAAGAAAGCACAGAGCCCTCCTGAGAGTTTTTCACATAGTCTGTGTGCCCTTGCCTCAGCCGGGTCTTTGACACAGCTCACTGATCTACTGGCTCTGCTCTGGTCAACTGCTCCTTCCTGTCCTCACTGAGGTTGCCAAACCATCCATGATGCAGTCAGCAAGGCTAGTGCAAATGCACACATCTAAGTGTGACAGCCGAGAGGGAGCTGCAGGTCTGGGGGAAAGGTGTTCATAGCACCTGTCGCAGCTTCTCAAGTAGTGACAGTCAAAGAGGTGCTGGCAGCTTCCATTAGAAGAATCTAAGAGTCACCTGATGGGCTCAAACTTTTGTCCCGGGGCCTCTGATAAAGGATTTGAGAGTCATTGTATTAGGGAATATGGTCTTGCCTCCCTTGCTAGCTTATCTTCCTTCTTCCTATCAATGTGCACCAGGCACCTACTGAGTACAAAGCACTATGCTTGGCTCTGGAGACAGAAGGCTCAAATCTGTGATATCCTGGAAATTCCCTGTAAGTAACAATTGACTTCTGCATAGTACTTTCTTAGGGTGAAGGGCCTCCTGAGCCCCCTATGTCCCTGATACGCATTAGTTGAGCTCTCTTCCATGAATATATCTACATGCTTATTAAGCTTAGTTATATTTTAGGGCTGAAACAATCTCTTGGGGCTTAATTCCAGTTCACTAGATTCCTCTTCCTGAGACTAAAGAACAAAGGCAAAGGCAATAAGGATCCAAGGAGAAGATACACCTGTTAAGACAGAAACCCTCAAAGCAACTCTTGTGGCAAACCAAACATTAAAAATAATTTTGGTTGAGCTGAGAGCTCCCTGAACTCAAAGGCACAGATGTAGTGAGATGAGAGGGGAGAATTATCTTGGAGATACAGTAATAAGCTAATACAGCGTGCAGGACAACTTAGGGACTGAGAATTCATAAATATATTCATATTTTCTTCCCAGGAAGATTGATGAAATACCCAAGCACAAAGTTAGGTAAAAGAGAGATTGAAAAGGGGGAAGTGAACTAAAGAAGATCTGGGAAAACACATCAACTCCGGACAAAGAATACTTCATCAAACACGTAAACAGCCACTGGCTGATCCATTAGAATCTGCAAGTATCATAAATTAACCTGCCAAGAAATTTTGCAAAAGGTCACATTTAACATTCATCGGGCTGTAGGAAGCAGCGTGTACTTTCATGGCTAGCATAAAGAAAAAGGACTGTTTTCTTTGTGTTGCATTTGCAAAATCTTTTCCAAATTATTTAGGAGGAGGAGAAGAAAAACCATTTGCTGCTGATTCAGGGACGGAGTATTGACTGCTGATCACCTAGGCATCCCTTGAATGTGGGTGTTGAGGCGTATAAATGGAAAGCACATTGTCTGAGCTTGACTGTTCAGTTTCATGTGAAGTCCTTTCTCCTGTTTTCAACAGCATTGGGGTCTCACTTTGAAAAGTGCCCACCACTAGGTGAAAAGGGTCCCTGAAAGCCACAGAGTCAAAGAGCTTCTCAGAAGGAGGGACGTAGTCAACAGGAAGCTGTAGGTGGAAGAAAATGAACACTGACCCAGTGGCGGCTGGTTTAGAGAATAAGCTTCCTTTCCTTTAGGCTATGGGAGCTTGAGCTAGGGCTAAGGAGTTGAATCATTAAGTTTGAGTCATTTAGTTGGACTATATGAGAGACTGGACTCACGATTGCTGGAATTAGCTTTGCCATCCACCGAATGGGTATGAAAATCCTTGTCTATTGAACAGACAGAGAGTGGGTTTCCTCACGTGGCGGGGAAAGGTGTAGCACGAGCCCAGAGCATTGTTTTCTGTCTGCTCTCAGAATGCCTGTGTTCTTGACCTGACTTTGGATGCTTCTGTCTTTATTGGTGGTTACTTCAGACTGCTCTGCCTTCATTCCCCATCAACGGCCTTTCCTAATTGGCAATTCCAACTTGCTCCAAGACAGAGCTACATTAATATGTACATTTATTCAACACATATTTGTAACGTCTTTGCTATGTGTGTCAGCTCTGTTCCAGGTGCTGAGGGTGCAGCCGGGAACAAAACAGACCCAAATCCCTGCCCTCACAAAACATAAATAAACAAAAGAAGTGAGTAATTAGCATGGCAATATGACATCATAAATAAAGAAAGGGAAGGGTAAGTTGGATGATGATGAGTACTATCTGAAGATAGAGGGGTGACAGGGTTGGGAACACCCAGGTGGTTACAATTTTCAATAGTGTGTCAGTGTGAACCTCGTCGGGAAGGTGATCTATCTATCTATCTATCTATCTATCTATCTATCATCTATCTATCTATCTATCTATCTATCTACCTATCTAGTTCTGAGTTTATCAATCCTCTCCTGAAAAACCTGCCCCACCACCACAGAGAGAGCCCCTGAAGAGCCTCCCTCCTTCTCTGGCAGCCCCAGCTCTGGCCTCTGCAGCCCTGTGACTGTTTTCATCCTGCTCTGCGCTCCTTTCGCTGTTTCCCTGAGGTCTCCTTATCCTCACCCAGGCCGTGTCTTGCAAGTCTCGGTTTGGGTTCCTTTTTCTTCGCACCACCCTGGGAATCATACATCACACCAAAGCCAACGGTCTTGCCACCACCAAAATGGGTCCTGAATCCAAACGCAAAGATGACATCTGGTGTGTTCTTGTGCATTTTGGCTAGTTTTCCCCGAATTTCTGGCTTAGGAACTGTCGCCCTTGCAGGGTGAAGGATGTCAATGACCATCTGTTTCCGCTGAAGCAGTCTGTTGGTCATGAACTTCCTGGTCTGGATAGTTCCTGTGTCGTTCATGATGGCGGCCAGTTTTTAAGCAGCCAGGGAGGGAAAGAGGAGAAGGTGGTATTTAAACAAAGCCTTGCAGGAGGTGAGGGAGGAACCATTTGCATAACTGGGGAAAGAGCATTCCAGGCAGGAGAACAACAAGTGCAAAGGCCCTGAGGTTGAAATATACCTGACGTGTTGGAGGAACAGCAAGAAGGGTGCTGTGGTAGAAGCAGAGCTGAGTTAGGGGAGAAAGAGTGAGTGGAAGGGAAGTGAACAGGTGCCCTGGGGGATCATCTAGGGCCTGGCAGGTCAGTGTGAAGGATCTTGGCTTTTACTATGAAAGAATTGGGGCTGGTTTGGAGCAGAAGGGCTGTAGTTTGACTTCACATTGATTTATGAAGGTGTCATCTCAGTGTTGCTCAGATCTGCTCTAATCAGAGAAAGGAAAAAGAATTCAACCTCTCTGCCCACAGGCACCAAGGGAAGCTGTGGGCAATGCAGAGCCCACCCAGAGCAGCCCCTCCTTCATTCAGTCTTTCCTTCTGCAAAATCTTTGCAGCTCTTAACCTCAAGGCATAGGCCAGGCATGGAGAGGTGGTAAGATACCCATCCTAGACCAGGCTGGGCCCCAGAGGCAGCTGCAGCATAGATGGGGAACATCTAGAGACTCCCAGGGGTCCTGAATGCAAAGCAGATGTGAGAGGTGACTTAATCTGTTCTCTCAAAGAGTGTGGCCAAAAGGCTGAGACTGCTCATTGCCCTTGCAACATCTACTTTCCCCTTTTTGTAAACAAAACTCCAGCTTTATCAGGTATTGTCCAATTTCCCTTGAAGCCAGGGGTGTGGCAAAAAACACAGAATGAAGCTTCCAGAAAATCTTTTGAAAGGGGGAATCTTTTTGACTCTCTTGGAAAAAGTGTCTTGTCCTTTCCCACTCCCTTTCTTCTGATGGCTGGAGCTGCAGCAGCTATCTTGTGACCTTGAGGATAAAAGCCAAGAGCTTAGAATGGTAGGGAAATAGGAATTTGGCTCATGGAGGCCCATTACCAGTGCTGTGCCTCTTTTATTTGGCCTTATATGAGAGAATACACCACTAGGTTCTTTAAGCTACTATTATTAGTAGGCAAATGAAATTCTTTTTTAAAAAATTTTCACATGTTTTTTATTGTTGTTCAAATATAGTTGTCTCCATTTTCCCCCCACCACTGCTCCCCACCCCAGCCATCCCCACTTCCCACCCTTGATCCTACCCTACTTTGGTTTTGTCCATGTGTCCTTTACACATGTTTCTTTCTTTCTTTTATTTTTTTAAGATTTTATTTATTTATTTTTAGAGAGAAGGGAAGGGAGAAAGAGAGGGATAGAAACATCAATGTGTGAGAGATACATTGATCAGTTGCTTCTCCCATGCCCCCAACCGGGGACCTGGCCCACAACCCAGGCATGCGCCCTGACTGGGAATTGAACTGGCAACCTTTGGGTTCACAGGTTGGCACTCAATCCATTGAGATACACCAGCCAGGGTGCAAATGAAAGTCTTAACTGGCACAGAAAGTCACTTAGTTGTGAAGGCTCTCTGGATCACCTGAAGATGAACACTGATGTAGAAATTGAAGAAACTGAATTTGAGTCCTTTGTCTGAGATGGATTCTCTGAATGATTTTGGCCAAATTACTTAATAATAATGATAATGGTTATTAATTATATAATTACTGTTCAAAGTTCTTTATTTACTTCATTATCCCATGTAAGTGTCACAAACCATCATATAAGGTAGGTTTATTTATGCATTTTCAAGATAAGAAATGACTTTTTAAAAATATTTTTGCAAAATTGTATTTTTACAGAATTAATAATGATAAAAGAGTTCAACTAGCATCAGAGTTTTTAAAACCAACATACAAAGAAGGCTACAATGGAGTAATATTTTTTAAAAGTTCAATGAAAAAATGTTAAAAAAATAATGATTTTCAATTTTTAAAAATTTTGAAATTCTGTATCCATAAACTGTTCTCTTTTTTTATATCATTTTTTTATTGTTGTTCGAATACAGTTGTCTCCATTTTCCCACCACCACTTTCCCCAGCCCCACTCACCCCCACCTGCCACCCTCCATCCTTCCCCACTTTGGCTTTGTCTGTGTGTGTTTTACAGATGTTCCTTGATGACCCTTGTCCTTCTTTCCCCTGTTATCTCTCTCCTCCCTCCCCTCTGGTTACTGTCAGAATGCTCTTAATTTCCATGTCTCTGGTTATGTTTTGATTGCTTGTTTTGTTGATTAGGTTCCACTTATAAGTGAGATCATATGGTATTTGTCTTTCACTGCCTGGCTTATTTCACTTAGCATAATGCTCTCTAGTTCCATCCATGCTGTTGCAAATGGTAGGATCTCCTTTTTTCTCTCTGCTGTGTAGAATTCCATTGTGTAAATGTACCATAGTGTTTTGATCCACTCATTGACTGATGGGCACCTAGGTTGGTTCCAGCACTTGGCTATTGTAAATTGTGCTGCTATGAACATTGGGGTGCATAGGTTCTTCTGGATTGGTGTTTCAGGGTTCTTAGGGTATAATCCCAGCAGTGGAATTGCTGGGTCAAAAGGCAGTTCCGTTTTTAGTTTTTTGAGGAAATTCCACATTGTTTTCCACAGTGGCTGCACCAGTCTGCATTCCCACCAACAGTGTACTAGAAGAAATGAAAGACTCTTGGAGATTAAGTCCAAGGTTATAGAACAAGCAAGCTGTAGAGCTGGGGTTACGACCAATGCCCTTGTTTGACTTACTACCTCACTTATTAAATGGCCTCACAAAATAGCCTCACTTATTTTGTCTGAACCTCAGTTTTCTCACCTGTACAGTGGATGGTAGGACTGGATGGCCTTTGAACTCCCTTTTCAGCCCGGGGCCTCTGGAATATGTCACATCCGTTTTGGCCAATCTTGCCTGTTTGAGCTGGACCTGGTACCTCTTCCCTTTCCCCACATTTCTAAGTGGTTCCTTCCTCACATTGCCAAGTGGTTCCTTTGTCAAAGATGCAGTAATCTGAGCTTTTGCCAGCTCCCTTTATGTGAGAGGAGCATCTCGTTAGACCACCGAGGGAGCAGCCCAGCCAGGAGTGCAGCCGGTGTCCAGAGGATGTTTGTTCTGCAGGGCTGCTGGCTCCAGGCTGCTTCTGCCGGCTGGAGAACCTTCTGTTAGCCACCGAGATGGCTTGCCGGAGGTGGCCGCGTCTCCCAGCCGCCACACAATCTGTCTGTTCAGATGATCAAGGAGGGACTTGGTGAGAGCAGCAGCCGGAGGTGATAAAACCTCCCCAGGGTGCTTGGGAGAGGTGGGCTGCTGGCGAAACGTGGAGAACAAGCACTGTGCTGTGTAAATACATTTACAGGATGGAGCTGTTCCTTGGCCCGCTGGGGCCCATTTCCTGAGCTATGTGGCAGGAACTGTCTTCCTCAGAATGATTGACAGGGCCAGTGGGGAAAGCTAAGCAGACCTTGATTTCTTTCCTTGCATTGGCACATTTACCTAATGAGCAGATGAAACAAGCCTGGAGAGGCACTGAAACTGGGGACCACAGGTGGCCTCAGAGCAGAAAATTCTCTGTGTTCTTGCAGTGTGCAAAAACCCCACCCTCTGTCTCCATATTCCAGTTCTCCTGGGTCCAGGTCCAGTAGGACCTACATTTCCCTTTGTGGGGCAGATGGAGAACTCCCTTTAGGACTTGCCTGGGTTGGGGTGACATCGTTTGGCTGCTGTCATTAAGAAACCTGTGTCTCTGGCTCAGGGTGCTATGGGTGGTGTGGGTGGGGCGAGGCTGATGGGTGTAGGATGGTGATGCCAACAATACAGGCGTCATGGCAATTCCACTGCAGTAGCTCTGAACCGACTTCTTCAGTTTCAATGGTGGGATTCTGGAGTTCATTGTGGATGCTTCCCGACTACTCAGGAGCTCTTGGCAGATCACAAAGGGAGAACGTGGCTCCTTAGTGATGGGCAGTAAAGGCACTCAACCTGGTCAGTATATTGAAATATTTCAGATCCAGTCAATATGTGTGGGAGGCCCAAAACATCAGTTCAGCTTGGGGAAAGAAGAGGACTCAAGGCCTGCTCCCTAGCCTGCTCAAGGCCATAGCCATGGTGCCTGAGTATGAGGGTCTCTGAGAGTTATTTCTGCCTCCTCCAGGGAGAGGGTGGTACTTTGTTCTGGGTGCATGGCTCAGTGATTGGTCTTGAGTCCTTTCTCATGGGTAGGCCTGTGACTCCTAATTCTTTTGCACCATTCTTTCCAGGGTGGGTTCTGGGTAAGGGCTTGCTGATGGAGGAAATGTAACTCCTGGCAAATGTACGGGAGCAGCTGGGAGGAAACCGCTGTTGGCAGGAGGGGCCACGGTTTTGTCATTGTGCTTCTCTTGCTGAGAGAAGCAGCCTGGGCATCCTTCTGTCTGGTCTTGTGGCGAGGAAGATCCCTGGCACATTGGATTCCCACCCTCCAAGAGAAGCAGCAGAGGCTCCAGCTTATGAGTCAGTTCACAGTGGGGGCCTGAAGCAGTCTCTGGGGATGAGTTTGGAGACACACTCTCCCCTGCCAGCCTCCTTGGAGAGCAGGTGCCTGACTCACTGTGCTGTTTCCACCATAAATTTCTGGAACTCACCTCTGTGGTCTCTAGGGGAAAGAAGCCAGTCCCCTAGGGCTCCTGAGCTGTGGCCCCTGGGATTGCTGTTGCCACAATTGCTACAATTTTGTCATCTTCATTCACAGCTTTTTGGTTTGGCCTTTTGGTCACCCAGCTTCCCATTCACCTCACAGCCCTAAGGACAGCCGGTGGGCAGAGCTGCAGGGTTGGTACCCTCTGTGGGGATTCCTTTCTATTAGCTGGTGCTGGAGGCACTTGGAATAGGACGGGTTTTGCTGCACACTGCAAGTCCAGCTTGGACTTCTAGCTCAGAGGTTCAAATCAGCAAAGATGTTGTAAATGTCTATGGAGGACACCCGTGAGAATGTGGGGACTGTCCAGGGAGCAAGTCAACATGAGCCCAGGATGGAGGGAACACGTTTCTAACACTGATAACAAATAAGGCCACAAGTCCTTCTACACATTCCACCCACACCAGCCGTGGAGCCTCCCACCAGCCTCCTCTGTAGACACAGGCTAGATCTGAGGCCCTGCCCCGGGCCACTTCAGAACCAGTGCTCAGAAACTCGACATTGTGTTAGCCTGGGATTCCCACTGCAGTTTCCCATTAAACAACAGGTCAAGAAGGAATCTCGATCGTCGTGGTCCCATCTGGCGGGACCGCGTGTCGTTGTGGAATGCTTGTCCTATATCCCCGGACAAGTGACGAACAAATTCACGCGGACTAAAGGAATCTGGTGGGGAAAAAGGGATGCGAGCCACTCTCTAAGTGAGAGAGTGGTAGCTTGGCCGCTCTCTCAGTAAGAGAAAGAGGGCCTGCGTGGCCGCTCTCCTACAGAGAGAGAGGGCCAGGGAGAGGGCAAGAGAGCGTGAGAGAGGCCCAGAGCGGGCCAGAGAGTGTGAGAGAGGGCGAGGGAGAGAGAGGGAGAGAGAGAGAGAGAGAGAGAAAGAGAGCCAGGGAGAAGGTGAGAGTGTGAGAGAGGGCCCCAACCCCTGCCTTGACAGGCTTTTATTGATATTCTGGCTAGACCACATCAAGGATGGTCCTCCTTTACTACCACAGGTTCTTTCAGGTGGTTACCATAGGAAAATAAAGAATGTTGCTAATCCCTTCAAGTTAAAGGTCATTTGCAAATGTAAAGGGAAAAGAGGTTGAACTGGTTACACCCAAACTTGAGAGGTTTGGCTTAGATTTTAGGAAGTTACTTTAAAGATGTGCAGTAAATATTTGTTGCCTCAATTCAGGTGAGGGAGTTTTTAGCAAAAGCAAGTCTCAAAGCGGCCTAGGTACAAATGCAGGCCTGATACCCCACAGGAGACCTATTCACGGATGTTCTCTGCACGCCACCTGCGACTGTCTGCGTGCAGAGCCAGAGCTGAGTCACTAGATCACATCACACATGGATAGTTCCCTATACTCAATCATTATCAATTTTCAACATTTCTTATTTTTCAGGTAAGGAAACTGAGTCGACAAGGAAACTGAGGGAACAGAGGCAAAGTAGCCTGCCCAAGCATGCAGGCAGCGGAACGGGAATTCAATGACAGGCAAGCCTGGCTCCAGGGTCCGACCTCTCAACTACTACGCGAAGCCACGTTGGTAGCTGGTCGGAGTCAGGACCCACAGCTGAAGCTTTCCAAGCCTCCGTTTATGTATTCGCCTCCTGCACCTGTTCTAGGTGATGTGGGAGCCGCTAGCCACGTTGAGCACTTGGAATGTGGCCTGTCTAAAGGGAGATGTGTTGTAAGTGTGAAATACACCTGGGTTTCACAGACCTGGTACAAAAAAAAAGGATGTAGGGTAGCTCACTGATATTTTTATATTGATTACATGTTGAGAATATAATCCATTGGACACATTGGTTTGAACGAGATACATTAATTTGATCTGTTTCTTTTTACTCATTTCATGTAACTGCCCGGCATTTTAAAATGACCTGCGTGGCTTGCTTCTGGGCTCACATTACATTTCACATGACATGTGTGACTGGCCTCTGCGGGCTGCCCTGTTCTCTACCATCAGTGACCAGGTGGGAAGCAAAACTTGGGAGTGCCGGGGCTGCTGCGCCTGCATCTCAGTCCAGCCCCAGTGACCGCCGTGCCTCCCAAAAAGGGCTTCACTCCCACACTTGGACTTACATGCATCTGGGATTCACATCCCTGCTCCGGTGATGAGCCAGGAACCTCCCCTGCCACCAGTGCGGCAGTGTCAGCAGGAGAAGGGCATACCAGCAAACTCTTCAGAGGCTAGTGAGACTTACAGGAAAGGGGATGATCCCACCCACCCATGCTTGAATCCTGGCTTTATTACACAGCAGGTCGTAGTTTCAACTCTGAGCTTTACTTTTCTTATCCGGAGAACGGGAATAATAATCCCCACATATATGCGCTGTGGGCATAATGGAGAAGCTGCATATAAGGCATTGACATCAGAGTGAGGTCCCACTAAAGCCACTGGTCCTCCCCCGCCAGCCTCATTCTCAGAAGATGACTTCTCTACCACTTGCACTGTCCCATTCCAGTGACCAAATCTAAATTAGAGAAAATGTCAGGGGAAATAGTCCCTGCTGCTTTTTCACTTTCAGATGCCTTCTAGTTTGGGGCAAGTCTGCACCTCATCCCCCTCCTTGTGGAGAAGTGAGGGCCCCGTCAGGCAGACCCTGCACGGGCCACCCAGTCATGGTCAGGACTCGTGCCAGTGAGTAGTGTGCAATGGAGGGGGTTGAAAAGAGCATTGGAGCAGCTTCCAGGGCATTGTCTTCCCACCCTTCCCCTGCTCGTGGTCCTCAGCCTGCTCTGCCACTAGCTCAGGCCAGGGTCAGACACAAGGTGTGAGCCTGGGACCAGGGAAACGCAAATTATCCTGGGGCTCTGAGTGGCCCAAGGCAGGGCCGTAGCCCATGGGTCTGTCCAGGGTGAAGGGGGTGGATGAGCACTTACCCTGAGCTGTCACCTGGAGTATTTGGGGTGGTGGTGGTGGAGCCCCAGAGGGGCTGTAGTTTTTTTAAACTCTGCTGGACTATGACTCGAGGACCCCCAGAGGTGGGGGGGGCGGTGAAGTCACGCTGGTAAAACGTGGTAGAAGTGCACAGCCATTCGAATCAGCCTAAGTGCACTCGCAGCGCGAGCTGAAACTTGTTAGTTACGTGGCTGTGGGCAGGCCAGGCAATCTCTTTGGGCCTGTTTCTGACCTTTGCAAGACAATAGTGCCTAGGTCACAGTAGTTGTAAGATAAATGACAAAATGTACCGAAGTGCACTTTGCGAATGTGCCTTGTGGGCGGTCATTCAATGCCAGTTATTAACATGGAGCCCTGTCCCTGGTTCTGGTGCAGGGATGGCAGGAGGTGTCCCCCTTTTTGTTGTCAGGAACCCTCAGTCTGTCCATAACAACATGAGCAGCAGCAGCAGCCCACTGTAGGAAGAGTGAAATGGAAAACCCTTGCTAAGCTCTTTCCCAACTTCCCCCGCCCCCTCCAGTTCATACCCCACCCTGGACACTGCCCATTGGATGGTCTGAGTCACAGACACAAGGCTGCAAAAGAGAACCATTTTCTTTTCAGAAATCTCTGTGTAAAAATCAGCAACTTTACGGACAGTCTGGGACTCATTTCAGTCCCTACATGGTTTTGAGCAAATAAATGACTCACAATATGCCCTTGGCCAACTCACGTATCCTCATGGGGGTGTCTGCTTCCTCTTTAATAAAATGGGATGAATAATCCGTGCCTCTCCTTCATCTTACACGCATGTAACAAGGATGAACCCAGTAATGGCTGTAGAATCCTTTGAGGTCCTTTGAGAAATAGTTGCTATATAAATGCAAAGTATGGCGTCCATTTCCATTACACTGTGTTTTGCAAATAAATATGGGAGTGAGTGTCACGTGCCTGTCAGTGCCACTCTGGCCAGCTATCTGGCACGGGCATTTTTTCAGTGAAATAATCATCTCTATCTATGATTCCTCAAAAGCATAACTCTGGATGCACGAAGTGTGAGAGGATGATGCTGGTTCTTCCTTTTTGGAAGCTCATCTGTCAGCCTCATTTCAGCTTCTGGTGTTCCTGACAGATCAGTCATGAGTGATGTGTACTTGAGGTGGGGGAGTTTCTCAAGACTTTCCAGGACCTGGGTCAGGACACATGAGGGCTTCATGCTTGCCGTCCTTCCTAGTTTTCCCCCTGATCCTCATTATTGAGGTGCTCAGAAGGGAAGCTCTGTCATTCAATTTGAGAATGGCCCACATGCTCCTTCCTAAAAACTTTAACCAGGTGGCTCCCTGATCGGGGAGGTAAAAATAACCAACTGTGGAACACACCTTAATTCATAGGACATTTCAGAGGCCATTAGGTGTCATCAGTTATCTCAGGACAGGCAACTTTTTTTTTTGAAGATTTTGCTCATTTATTTTTAGAGAGAGGGGAAAGGAAGGAGAAAGGGAGAGAAACGTCAATGTGTGATTGCCTCTCGTGTGCCTCCTACAGAAGACCTGGCCCGCAACCCAGGCACGTGCCCTGACTGGGAATCGAACTGGCAACCCTGTGGTTTGCAGCCCGTGCTCAATCCACTTACCTACACCAGCCAGGGCAAGAAGTGACTCTTTGAGGCCACAGTGATGAAGCCTAAAGATGTGGGAGGTGGAAATTTCCTAGTCCTGGTGCCTGCTGAAGCTTCAGAACTCTTGCGTAGCTGAATTGCAACTCTTGGGGCTGACTTTCCTTTCTTTTTAATAAAAACACAAATTTGGCCCAGCAGAGAAAAGTGAGTATTGATCCTGAATTGAAGGGGAAACATTTCTGTATTTAAGAAGTCTGCTGGGTCTTGTACTCACATGTAGTCAGTGAGGGTCCTCTGGGCTTGTGGTCCTGGGATAACCCTTATCTATTACATAACAAACCCTCTTCAAAAAGCTTTGTGAGACTTAATTCATGTTCACAACATCTCCAGGAGCTGAAGAGTTGGAATACCCAAATCTTCTACCTTTACAGAAGGCATAAAGAACATTCCAGTTCAGTGTTCCCCTGAAAGGCTTTGTCCCCAAGCATGCTATTACCCAAACCACTGTCTGATCATTTAAGCTAAATATTGACATACTTTGGGTAAACTTCTGGCTATTCAGAATTCAAAGTCCCCCTTATTGAGGCCTCTTCGTCCCCCTCACTTTCCCGTTTAAGTATAGGTTCTTCTTCCACCTTCCCTTCCTCCTCATTCAAATCAGTCTCTCTGAGTAAGCTCATCTGCTTCTATATCTTTTGCCATCATGTTTATTTTTCTAAGTTATTTTTCTCTCCTTAGCTCCTGATCTATACTTCTAATTGTCCATCGTATATCTCCCTCTGAATGTCTCAAAGGCACCTTACCCTCTAAATGTCTAAAATAAGACTCATCATCTTTCCATTCACATCATTAGCTCCACTTCTTAAAATTCCTGCCTTGGTTTGGGGTACCTAGTAAACAAACTAAGCCAGAAACATGGGAGTCATCTTATATTGCTCTGTTCTACTCAGTTACAAAATCATGTCCATTTTTCACAGTTCTGTTTCCCACCCTCTCCACTGCTCTTAGGAGAGTTCGAGCTCTTGGAACTCCTTACTTGGACTCTTGAAATAGCATCACATCGACCATCCTTTCCCAAGTCTCACGGACACCTCCTCTCCCCTCAGTGTACTCTGTTTAAGGTCCTCTTAAGACCAACCTAATCATCGAATCGTGTACTTTAACAGTTCCACGGTGCCTTCAGGATAGAGCTCCCTTCGTGTCATGGCCTTTGTTTCCTATCTCTCCAACCCGACCCTGAGATCCCTGAGGCCAGGGGCCTTGTGTTATGCTGTCTGCATAACTCAGACTTCAGAACAGAGTGAGCACTGAACTAGTGTTCAATAATGCATTGACTTTGGGAGTGGGGGTGGGATGGGCAGAGGAGGGCAAAGGGGGAAAAATTGGGACAATGGTAAGGAATAACTATAAAAAAAAATCTTAAAAAAAAAAAAGGTTCAGCACAAAATACCAAAACAAAAAGCTTCTGGGTGCTGTCCATGGAGTTTATTCCTGGTACTTTCACCTTCACCTTGGCCTCTATGCAGAAGTACAATTCTATTTGATATGCATGTGTGCCATGTATCTCTGCACAGTAAAAATGATCTATTATCTGGCCTCTGACCCCCCCACCTCCCCAAATCCCATGACGTCTTGCAAAAGAAGTCATGTGTCCTATTCTGTGCATCAGAAGACACAACCATCAGAGTGAAAGGGCAACCTGGGAAATGAAGGAAAACATTTGTGAATCATACGATTCAGAAAAAACTCTTACAACTCAAGCAGCAGCAGCAACAACAAACATCTAGATTAAAGAATGGGCAAAGGACTTGAGTAGACATTTTTGTAAAGAAGATATACCGATGGCTAATAAGCACAAGAAAAGATGTTGCACATCACTCATCACTAGGGAAATGCAAACTGAAAGCCACGGTTAGATACCACCTCACACGCAGAGTAGGATGGCCACAATGAGGAACACACAACAGAACATAACGAGTGTTTGAGAATGGAGAAATCGGAGCCCTGTGTATCGTTGGTTGGAACATGAAATGCTGCACCCACTGAAGAATGTCTGGAAGTTGCTCCAGCGTGTCCAGAAGTGGAATTGCTGGATCACATGGTAATTCTATTTTTAATCTTTTGCACCCATAGTAGTGTTATCACAGTGACCAAAATACAGAACCCACATGTCCATCAATGGATAAGTGAATAAACCACATGTGGTATATACACACAATGGAATATTATGCTATCATGAAAAGGAAAGAAATTTTGACACATACTACCACATGGACCAACCTTGAGAACATTATGCTACGTGAAATAAGCCAGTCAGTAAGGATGCAGTGCTGTGTGATTCCATGTATACGAGGTATCCAGAAGAGTCAAATTTGCAGAAGCAGAAAGGAGAATGATGGTGGCCTGGGACCCAGGACCGGGAGGACTAGGGAGTATAATGGGTACAGTGCCAGTTCTGCAGGATGAGAAGGGCCAGTGGTGACGGCTGCCAAAGGTGTGAACGCACTTAACACCCCCGAGCTGTGCACTTAAAACTAGTTAAGATGGTAAATTTTATGTCATGTTGCCACAATTTTTAAAAGCATTAAAAAAGCCGAAAAGGAGCTATATGTTGTTTTCAAATACAGGCTTTTCTTTCAACCAGCTCTGAGACTCAGGTAGCTCACCTGCCCAATGAAGGGACTGGGCTAGCTGATCTCTCAGGCCTCTGTCCTCTCTGAAGTTCTGGGATTCGGAATGTGGGTCACGGCTTCAGGGTGAGCCAGGCGGAGGGCTCTGGGGACTTCCCGGGAAAATGGCCCTGAGCCCATGCAGCTGGATGGACCATGCTCTCGTACAAGAGATGAGCAGATTTCCTACTCTGTAAACTGAGCCAGGGAGCCAGCATGCGGGCCACAGACACCAAGACCAACTAGGATGATAGCACAGCCTTCACTTCCCGCCTCTTTGCCACTCGGCCTGTTGTTCCCTGCTGTCACCTTCCTGGGCCATTGGTCATCTGACTTTATCCTGCTTCTGATTCTAAAATTTATGTGGAAATGCAGAGAGAACTTACCCAAGAATCTTAATCCAAAAGAACCTATGCATCCCAATGTTCATAGCAGCACAATTTACAATAGTCAAGTGCTGGAAGCAACCTAAGTGCCCATCAGTCAATAAGTGGATCAAAAACTATGGTACATTTACACAATGGAATTCTACGCAGCAGAGAGAAGGAAGGAACTCCTACCCTTCATGACAGTATGGATGGATCTGGAGAGCATTATGCTAAGTGAAATAAGTCAGGTGGTGAGGGAGAAATACCACATGATCTCACCTTTAACTGGAACATAATCAACAAAAGGAATCAGCAAACAAAATACAACCAGAGACATTGAAATTAAGAACAATCGAACAATGGCCAGAGGGGAACGGGGAGGGAACAGTGAGGGGAAGGGTTTCCAGGAAACACTATAAAGGACACATGGACATAACCAAGGGGGAGGGTGGGAGCGGGGGAGGGGGGTGGGATTGGCTGGGGTTGGCGGGGAGTGGTGGGGGGCAAATGCAAACTGTAATTGAACAACAATAAAGTAATTAAAAAAATAAAGTTGAGGAAATTACAGTGCTTGATTTTGAGACTTAGTGAAAAACCGTATTGGTGAGACTCTAGACATGCATGTCAGTGGACTAGGAGAGAGCCCAGAGGGACTCTGTCATGGCTGTGAGCTCTCGTTTTTCAGTAAAGTGTGGGCCCTGACTTTGTATTCTCTCCCAGACTGTGAAGCCCTGAAAATGGCAGTGCAGGGTCACATGGCTGGGCAAATGTCTGCAGCCCCGTGGAGGTGGGGGTGTGGAGGTGGGGTCAGGTGGTATGAAGCTCACTCGTGGCCACTGTGGGCAGGTCTGAGGCAGTTTTCCTCAGAAATGACTCGACAAGTCTACTGCAGTTCCAAAGCACTTGCACATGCAGGTGTTTGTCTGGGAAACACAACAATAATTAATGCACAGTAACACAAGAATGAACTCTATGTTTCTCACCACTGTAGACCTGCTTCTGCCCCACCCTGTATAATGTTTCTGTGTTCCCTGGGGTTACCTGCTCTGTCAAGTTCATGTGTTTACTGGGAAGTTCAAATGAGATATTAATATGGCGATATTTTCAGTTAACAAAATACATGACAGCATCATTATGATTTAAAAAGTGTTTTCAAAACAACTCTGCTGGGTAGCATGTTGCAGATGAGAAGAGCGAATGGTTTACTGAGTGTTTCCTTTTTTGTTGGTTTGATTTTTGTGCCTCTCCCAGGGGACCTAATATTTTATCTATCTATCTACCTACCTACGTACCTACGTACCTACCTACCTATTTTTACTGCGTGCTTCCTTTATGCCAGCACTGACTTAAGGGCTTTACATGTGTGGACTTATTTATTCCTTGTGATGATCCTATGAGGTAACACTTTATCCCCATTGCACGGATGACACAACTGGGCAACAGGGAGGTTAAGTGACTTCCCTAAGATCACACAGCTTGCAGATGGCAAAGGCGGAGTTCACATCCAGATAATGTGATTGCTGATGCTGTCCCTTAACCTCAGCTTCATTCTGACTTTGAACAGAGTAGCTGTTCAGTTTCGCTGTCACCAGTGTGAGAAAGTGACTTTACTCTGCACCTGGTCCTGGGCTTTGCCCATTCTCTGTGCTGCCTCTTGCACCCCTCCCCTGGGCCGCCCTTGTTGGGCTTTAGGGGCCCAGGGGCTGAAAGTCCTGTGTGCCCCTCCTGCCTCTCTCCTGCCTCCCTCTGGGACCCTGTGGTTAGGTGGCTCCCCTTCCTGGTCCTTTCACTGATATGTGGGTAAAAGAACACTTTTCTTCACTACCTGGATCTCAGCCTTATCTTTGTCCTTTTATTTATAGGGTAATTAATTCAAGTGACTGAAATCAACAAACGCTTATCCAAGCCTTTGTATCAGCTAATCCTTGGGGAGCTGTGGGTAAGTAGGAGTTTTGCCCAGGGTCACAAGCAAGGTTGGTCTTGCTGGTGGCAGGGTGAGCACCAATCCCAGTGACAGTGGCCAGCACCTCACCTCCTGTGGGTCTGGGGAGCAGCAGAGGGGGTGCCGGCTCCCACGGCATCTCCTGGACAAGGAAATCTGGGCACTCTAGGTCTTCATGTGTTTGGTGTATTCGGTTTCCTCAAATCAGTTTGTCCTCTTACTGAGTCTTCTAGAGATTTCCTGTGTCCTGGATTATAATGATCTTTGGGAATGAAAGTTTTAAAAGATGACTTTGAGAGAGAAAAAAGCATATACAGAGTCAGGAGGGAAGGGAGTGCCATTTTCAGGTGCTTGGGAGAGGTCCGGCCACCGCCAGAGGATGGCATGCACAGACAGGGACAGCCAACTCGGGTCCCTGGGCTGGATCCTACAAGACCTGGAATCCCTGAAGGAGGTGAAGGCCTGGACGATAGACATGCGTGCCTCCCATGACCTGCATTTTCAGTGTCTCCCAGGTGCCACCTTGTCTACTTGACCTCATCAGATTTGTCTGTTTCTCTCAGTTCCCTCAGGAGACTGTGAGCTCCTTGACGCAGACGCCCTACTGTATTCAGTGTGCTCACTCCAGGGCTGGTATTGAAGTTCGGCATGTGCTCTACCGACGTGGTGCCTTTATTCAGTAGGAGTCAGAAAGTGCATTCCAACCCGGGTGTCTCATTTTGGGGGTGCAGGGCCAAAGCGTGTCCTGTGGCTCAGTGCAAACTGGGAGGGTTCCAAAGAAGGCGGAGGGTGGGCGAGAAGCTCTGGCTGGGTCGGCAGGTGAGTACATTACAATGCTGGGAAAAGGATGCTTCTGAACTTTGTGGTTGTGCTTGGAGACTGTATCTATTTGGCACCAGGGGAGGAGGATCTTCCTCCTTCGAGAGGTGACTGATAGTTTGCAGACAGAATATCCAAAACTTGACACTGCCCTTCCTATTAACTTCCGAGATGGCAACGCGAGGCGTGGAAAACGGACTCATGTGAGCTCCAGCCTGGAGCTGGGCCTCTGGCTGTTGAACTGAACGTGACCCTCCGGACACTGGTCTCTCCCGGCCATTGTTTGTCCTTTGTCTGCTGCCAGGTCGGGGGGAGGGAGAATGGGCGGTGGCCGGACCTCTCCCAGTTACCCCAGTGTACATTCCTTGGAAGGCCCTTCTGATGTCCCCTGGTTGGCCTGTGTATTTGGCACCACACCTGGGCCCCAGGGCTAATGCCTGCATGCGTACCATCAGCCAGGCCCCGGAGTGACTCTTGCTTGGCTGCCTTGCTAGATAGACAAGGGGACTTGGAAGGCAGGCTCAGCCTGGATCCATGCTGCAGCGTGAGCCAGCTCCGCCGACAGTGCTGTGTTAACTAGCAGTAAACCAAAGGGGGCCACAGGTACTCTGGTGGTGGCTGATGGCAGTGGTAGGTGGTCTGTGACCTCCAGTGATGGCTGTGCTCACACCAGAGTGCCAGTAGCCCTCTGCTGGTGTCCCAGGACACTAGGTCATTCATTTTTAGCCCCTAGAGTAGTGGTTCTCAGCCTCGGCTGTACATTAGGCATTGGGGAAAGCTATGGAGCTCTCGATGCCAAGAACACACCTCAGACCAATTAAATGGTGTGTATGGGGTATCACTGTTTAAAAGTCTAATTCATTAGGGTATAATTTATACATAACACATGGCTTTGAGTGTATGATTTGCTGAGGAATGGTGAATATATACAGCCCTGAAACCATCACTGCCACATTCAACATTGAACATTTCCATCCCCCCAAAAGGGTCCCTCGTGCCTCTTTGCAGGCGGGCGGTCCCCTTCTCCTTCTCCAGGAAGCTGCTGATTTGATTTCTGTCACTTAGAGTGGTTTTACCCTTGCTAGAGTTTCGTATGCATAAAATGTTACTTTCACTTTTGTACAGAAGAACGGTTTGAGGTTCACCTGTGTTCATCCCTTTTAACTGCTGAGCAGTGTCCCTGGTCAGAAAGTGACAACGTGAGTGCTGCGTAGCTGTTGTTGGACATTTGTTTTCCCCCCCGTTTTTGGCTATTCTGAATACACTCCTATCAATTCTTTTGTAGGTCTTGTGGGGACATAGATTCTATTCAGTTCTCTTGAGTTAATACTTGGGAATGGAAGTGATAGGTCATATAGTACAGTGTACGCGTACGTTTATAAGCAGCTGCCTAATTACTTTCCGAAGCGATGATTCCGTTTTGCATTCTCACCAGCAATGCCTGAGAGTACCAGTTACTCTGCATTGCTTGTGTGGTGGTGTCTCCTTTGGTTTTCATTTGCATTTCTCTGATGACTAGTGATATTGAGCATCTTTTAATGTGTTAATTGGCCCTTTGTATGTCTTCTTCTGTGGCATGTCTTTCTTTGAATTGAATTGTTCTGTTATTGAGTTTTAAGGATTCTTTTTATATTCTTGATAAGCCTTTCTCTGGTATTTATTTATATTTATACTTCTACAGACACACACATAAAGTATTTTCTCCTATGGTTTGTCTTTACGTTTTCTTAACCATATCCTCCAAAGAAAAGGAGTTTAAAATTTTGATATTGTATAATTTATCAATGTTTTTGCAATATATGTGTTTTGTGTCCTAAGAAATCTTTGCCTATCCCAAACTACAATAGTTTTATCTGTATTTTCTTCTAGATGTTTTATTGTTTAACTTTTATGTCTATATTTGTGATCAGTTTCAAGTCAGTGTTTGTGTATGGTGTGAGGGGTAGGTCAAGGTTTTTGTTTATTTCAATAGCCAGTTGTCCCAAATCATTTATGAAAAGACTATCATTTCTCTATTGAATTATGTTGTTACTTCTGTAAAAAACATCAGTTGAGCATATTTATGTGGGTCTATTTCTGGAGTTGCTATTCATTGATGTATACATCTCTTCTTAAGTCAATAAACATTGTCTTGATTATGGTAGCCATTTGGGAAATCTTGAAATCAGTCAGCATTAAACTTCTTTCTTCATATTTTTCAAAATCATTTTGCTTGTTTTAGATCCTTTGTATTTCTGGAGGATCTGCTTGTTAATTTCCACAAAATAAACCTGCTGGGATTGTGGCTGAGATTGTAGTGATGTAACAGATTGTTTTGGGGATAACCGGCATCTTAATGGCATTGCATGCTCCAAACCAAACAGGGGCCATCTCCATTTATTTGGGTCTTATATAATTTATGTCAGCAATAGTTTATAATTTTCAGTGCAGGGTGTCTTAGCCAGCTTTTGCTAGATTTATTTCTAGTATTTTATGTTTTGGGTGCTACTGTACATGGAATTGTTTTAAAATTTCATTTTCCTATTGATTGCTACTCACGTGAAAGAATACAATTGATTTTTGTATTCTACACTTATATTTTATGACCTTGCAAAATTTATATGTAAGTTCTATTACTCGACATGAGATATCCACAGAAATATTTATAGTATTCAATGTATAGGTGCTGCACGCATTCTGTTTGAGAATGCTGGTGTAAATAATCTTTTAAAATCATTTTCTCTTTTGATTATTTTTTGCTCAGGCACCGGTGACTTTTAAGCACCTCAGTTGATTTTATGGCCTTGCTGAGGCTGAGATCCACTGGCCTAAAGACTCTGGCCTTGAGCCCTGGTGGAGTTGGGTACACTAACTGTATTTGTTTTGTTATGATGCCTATAGATGGCTCAGATCACTCCAGCAACTGAATCCCATCAAGAAGCAGAATTATTTGTACCTGTGGCAAAGAGAAACCCTTGTGCTCTTGGGCTTTAAAGATGATAGGATCCTACAAGAGGCTTAATGCATCTTGAAGTATGTTGTTGACCTCGTGTGGACCTGACCATGCTGATGGACTGGATTTGAACTTCAGCTCCTTAGGACTGGCTGTGTGCTGGCCATTGAGGTTGGGAAATGAACCTTGTAGCTCAGTGGGCTACCTATTTCCCCTGAGTTTGTACATGTTTTAGGTGGTGGGTATGGGTTGTGGAGGACACATAGAAGTTGTTTTCGTAGCTTTTTTCTTAATTAGGAGAAAAGAGATGGAAGCTGGAATGTGAGTCGGCAACCTGTTTTTTATTCTCTCCAGCACTCTGGGTAAGTGTTTAATGGAAAGACAAATCTATTCATCTTCCCCTCATCCTGGCTCATGGAAGCTGTGCTGGCTGCTGTCAAA
Organism: Macrotus californicus; assembly: GCA_007922815.1. Classification (NCBI taxonomy): domain Eukaryota; kingdom Metazoa; phylum Chordata; class Mammalia; order Chiroptera; family Phyllostomidae; genus Macrotus; species Macrotus californicus. Next base: position 24,588 of record VMDR010004770.1, read on the forward strand.
AGAGATATTAGGGGCTATAAAAAGCCATTCAATCCCCTCCCCTTCTTACTCTCGCTTTGTAACTCCTAACTTCCAGGGAGATTGGTGCCATGCTCGCTGACTCTCCAACACAGGGAAGTCTTAGGCCTCGTGGGCATTTTATCGAGAATCACATTGACTTCACCATCCCATTCTTCTTGTATCTCCATCATTTCTCTGCCAGGGGTGGCAACACCGTGGCAGGATTTGTCTTTCTACTTTATTCTGCCAATTTTTAAAAGGCCTGGTTGTGCCCCTGGGTGGAGGAGAGCCAACCAGTCCCTCAGGACAGGCAGCCACTGAAGGGCATCCTCCAGCCACAGGGCCCTCCCTGGTGCTTCTGGGCCAGGCGTAGGGAAACAGGGCCCCTTGTCTTCCACGCTCTGTTTTCAGCCTTGGCATCTGCACGCTGTGTCATCTCCCAGTAGTACCAGTGCTGGGGTGGAGCCAGGTAGGTTGGGCAGCCTCTGTCCTTTTTGATGGTACAAGTGTCCTGGGGAGAGATGCTTTTCATCAGGACTTTCTTGCTCTGCTCTTTGTTCTTTCATTCCTTCAGGTGCCATGTCCGCTTGGGCCTCTGCCTGAATTCCTTCTCTCCCATTTTCATTTTTTTTTCCATAGTGGGTTCAGAAAGTTCAATTGCACACCCAATTCCTGAGCGCTGACCCCATACCATAGACTGTGGAGGGCAGGAGCGATACCATAGGGAACAGTAAGGAAGGTCAGGAGTTACCCAGTTATAACAAAGTATGAGTAAAGAAAGCACTTTTTAAATAGGTCATACCCCTTTAATTTATTAACTCACAGAAATCATCTGTGTGGAGGAATCAGAAATAAAACTATATCTTCCTTTCAGTGAAAACAAAGTGCTACTCTGTTGCTTAATTGCCTTGGTTTCCAGTTCAGTGGAAATTTAATATCCTAGAGAACATTTATTGTCCTCTGTAAGATGTAAAAGACTTTTTCAATTCAATGCCAATGTACAGAGAAGAAAAAGGGATTTAGAAATATAGTGGATGAAATGATAAAAGAACGAGAAGTAGGAAACTATAAAATTAAGTATTGTTTCCTTTGGAACTGGCCCCATTTTGCTTGCTGCTGCCACTCAGGTACAACGATGGAGGGGAGGCAGCTGGGTCGGCCAGAGTGATAAACACTCTTGTCCCCTCACTGGGACCTCCTAGCCCAGTTACAGGGAATTGACTTTAAGATGTTTCTCCCCAATTGTTTCTTGTCTAGGAATCTGCAGCCTAGACAAAGTTTTATGCGCACAGATATTCACTGCAATGTTATTTTCAATGACAAAAAGGAAAGAAAAGAACCTAAATATTCAGCTATCACAGACTGGCTAAGTTGTGGTACGTCTATAACATTGGCTAGAATAGCCGCATGATATTTAAATTAAGGTACTTTTGAAAGTTGTTTAATGGCCTGTGAAAATGAGCACAATGTAATATATGTTTTTTTCCATTTTAATGTTCAATTACAGTTCACATTCAGTATTATTTTATATTATTTTCAGGTGTACACAGAGTGGTTAGATGATCATATAGTTTATGTTTTTTTCTAGTTAAAAAGCTTACCTTTTTTTGAGGTACAATTTATATGCAAAAATGTACCTATTTAGTGTACAGTCTGCTGGGTTTTATTTTAACAAACTTCATTGAGGTATAACTTACACACAATAGAAGAGAACAGTTTTAAGTGCACAGTTTGATGGATTTAGAATAATGTGTACAGTCACGAGCCCACCCCCACAGTCACGGCACAGAACGTCCCTGTCCTCCCCCCCTCCCCCCGTGCCCTCCGGTTCCTTTGCGTTTTGTCATCCTTCTTCCCGCTCAGGCCAGACAGCCACTGATCTGCTGTCTGCTGTGATAGAGTGGACTTCTCTTTTCTAGGATTTCCTATGAATGGAACAATATAGTCTTTTGTATTTTTTGTATAGCTTCTTTCACTCAGCATAATGGTTTTTCACCTAAAACCTCACCCAAGGATATGCTTTTTTTTTAATTTTAGAGAGAGAAGGAGGGAGAGAGGGGAAGAGAGAGAGAGAAACATCAATGTGAGAAACATTAATTAGTTGCCTCCCATATGCATCCCAACCGGGCCTTGAACCTGCAACCTAGGTATGAGCCCTGATAGGCAATTGAACCCACAACCTTTTGGTGTATGGGACGATGCTCCAACCAACTGAGCCACCTGGCCAGGGCAGCATAATGATTATGAAGTTCATCTATGTTGTTGCTCATATTGGTAGCTCTTTTATATCAGTGCATAGCATTCCCTGGAATGAATACTTCTGATTTTTTTAATCACACTCCTTTTGATGGACATTTGCGTTGTTATGGGTTTTGAGTTAACACCAATGAAGCTGCTAGAACGTTCGTGTGCAGGTATGGACACACGCCTTCATTTCTCCTGGGTGAATACCTCGGAGGAGGCGTGTCAGGCTGTGTGCTGGACGTTTCTTTAACTTTGTCAGAAACTGCCAAGGTCTTTTCCAAAGTGACTGCGTCATGTTATATTCCCACTAGAATTCTGGTTATTTCACATCCTTATTAGTATTTGGAATTGTCAGGGTTTTAAAATTGCTTTACTTATTTTATTTTTCAAAAGTTTAGCCATTCTGATAGGTATATAGTGGTATCTCATTATATGTTTTAAAAAACAGATTTATTAACATATAATTTACATGCCATAAAAGTTTATCCATTTAGAGTACATAGTTTGATGGTTTTTAGTATATTTCGAGATTTCTGGAACCATCAGTATAATCTAATTTTGGAATATTTGTATCTCACCAAAAGAAATCTTAAATTCATTAGTTGTCTTTTCCCATGCCTCCCATGCAATGTAATATTAGGTTAAAAAAAGAAAAACAAAAAGTATTATTCCAAATATATATAATGATATATGTATATAAATATATACATATATATGGAAAAAAGACTAGAAGAAAATGTCACACACAGCCTTAGTTGTCTCTTGGTGGTAGCATTTATAAGTAGCTTTATTTTCTCCTCTGAACTTTTTGGGATTTCAAAATTCCCCACAGTGAGCCCAGACTTGATAATTTAAAAAAAATCATTATATGTGTATAGAAAAGGACATTTCTTCAGACCGCGTCTGTCAAGGAGGGCAGCATGGTTCCAGTGACTGTCACTCTGAATTTTCTCTCTGATTCCCTTTGGGAAGAGAACTGGTAAAATCTTCTCTTCTGGGTCTCCGCAGTGAGCTGGCAGCATAACCTTGCTGTTTGCAGTATTTACGTGCACTGCCTGCAGGAGGCCCGTGAACCGTTCTATGAGTTGGTTTCTCTGCTGAAAGGCTGTTGAAACCTTAGGACACGTGCTCTGGAAAGCACATCCATGTGGGAGCTGACGAGGGGTACACTTGCTTTGTGACACATCCAGAGAAGGGAAGAGAGATGGCTGTTTGCTGGGGACCTCCTTCTGGCCTGTGAAGTGTGTGTGGCCATGTATTCATGTGAGTGTGGAATGCACAGTTATTTACATGAGCTGATAACAGGTACTTTTACCTTTGCAGTTACTGCGGGTTTAGAGGACTAAGTGAATTGGTCTCCTAGTTCTAGCTGAATGACCATTGTGCAGTTTGATTTAGGACAAGTACAATTTCCATTCCTTTAATGACATTTTCCCCTTGATTCACGGAGACAACACTAACCTGCTTCTCAATGCAGGCCTATGGAAATGAACTGAATCATAACCGTGCTTTGAACAAACATGTGCTTTGCTTGGAATCGACAAGCTATTTCACATCTCAAAGATCACTTGTAGGGTGTGTGTGAAATTGAACTGATATTAACATTTTCCCAGGAAGAAATAGACTGGAAGGACTAGGCTGAGTCAGAGATGGATTGCAAAGAAACAAAACCCACTTAGGCTGGCTGAAATGGAGGGGGCGGGGGGTACACTGTAAGGACTGAATGAACAGGAAAACTAAACAGAGGCAAGGCTTGAGGCATTTCTGTCTCTGTCTCTGTCTCCCACTTTCTGGTCTCTTGTCCTGGTATCTCTCTGTATCTGTCTCTTTCGATTTCTTCTTGGCTCCTTCTGCTTATGCTTAGTTTCTGCTATGGTTGCAGGGTTTTTTTTTTTTTTTTTTTGCCAGTCATCATGATAAAGATATGTCTGTAACAGTGTCAACAATAAGAAAATTTAAAAAATAAATAAGTAAAAATAAAAAAGAAAGTAATGTGTAGGCTGTGGTAAGCAGCCTCTGCAATGGCCCCACAGTGATCCTTGTCTCCTGGGATTCATATCCTTGGGTAGTTCATCCCCCTTAATTGCGGACTGGATTTAGGGTTCACTGAGATGTCGCTTCTGTGTTAGGTTCCCAAACGACTGTGGCTTCTCTCTCCTGTGCTCTCTCTTCCTCTCCCACTTGCTCGCTCTGATGGGAAGAATGTCATGTTGTGAGCGGTCGCATGGTGTGGCCCATGTAGCGGGAAACTGAGGGAGTCCTCTGGTCCACAGCCTTGAAGAAATGAGTCCTGCCAACAATTATGTGAGTGAACTTGGGAAGGTGGGGATTCCCCCCATCTGAGCCTTGAGATGACATCAGCCCTGGTGACATCTTGAGGCAGGAACACCCAGCTGAGCCACCTGGATTCCTGACCCGCAGAAACTGTGATATTACTGTTTTAAGCCACTAGGTTTGGGGGTGATTTGTTACATGGCAATCAATAAGGAGTACGTGGTCCCCTGAATAATGTTGTTTTGAAGCACAGGACCCAGGCTCCTCTCAAAATAAATGTTAAGAGATGATACGACCCAAGGAGCTGTTCTGGAAAACCTGTTTAGACCGAAGTACCAGTTTCCTCCAGTACGGTGGGCAAGTTCAAGTGCAGCAGTAGCCTGTCTTCCATGTGGTCAGCTAGACAGGAGAAGTTAGGTTCTAACCGCAACCGCATAGATGCATAAAATGCAAACAGGAGGGACTTGACTTTAGAGAATCCCCAGTGACAGCCAAATGTTTCAGCTGTGTTCTAATATCTGAGAGATGTAGAAAGTTGCACTTGCTGAATTCTGGTGTCCTTTCCAACTTTAAATGACAGTGAATCTGAGTATGTGCCCATGGATGCCAATCCCTATGGCTGATGCCCTGGATGGTTGGTGTGGACCATCAAAGAAGCCTCAGTCTTCTGGAACATCCCTGGGATGAAAGATCAGACATGGGTGACTGTCACACCTCAGAGCCTCACTGCAGGCATGATGAGGTTCAGACGTCTGGAGAGCATTCAAGTGGTCTGCCACTCCCCTAAATTATTTCACAGGGAAGGAATCAGACTCCTGGATCCCTCAATAGACTCTATAGATCTACTCTGAAGTTCTTTTACTGGGCAGTAAGCTCATATTCAGAGAATACATTCAGAAGGAATAGTTTCTTACAGCAGCTGCTCCTGGGCAGAGTTTTCCCTTTGTCCTTAAATGCCAAGAAAATACTTGCTGGGCTCTTCAATACTTGTCTGCACCTCCCACCCCCAGGCTTCTGGAGCCCAGCTTCCATAGACCTGATGCATCCACCTCCTTGCTCTCAGGCGCCCTCCTCTGCCTCTCGCTGCATGCGTCCCTGTTCTTCTGTCACCTTCTGTAGGTCTACAGGTTGCAGTCCAATGACAATACATATTGAAATATTTAAATACAGCTTTATTGACATACCCATCCTGCCCCCATAGAAAGAATTGTGAAGAAATTATACAACACAGGAGAGACTTTTCTTGTATTCTTTCAAAAGTAGGATTTCTTAAGCTGCCATATGTAACCCTTTCACTTGGGAGGCTGGTATTTGTGGAAGAACTGGTGAGAAATCTCCCTTTCTCTGCCATGCATGCTTCCACCCGGAATTCAGTGGCAGCCGGGGACGAGCAGTGATGGGTGCTGAGCTGACAGCAAGGAGGGTCCAGTCCAGCCAGCAGCTGGGCTCGCTCTGTATGCAGAAGAGGACGCGCTATTAGTCTCATTAGATGAAAAAGGCTATTAATGGAGAAGTGTGCTTGTGGAGGGTAAAGGAGGAAAGAGAAGTTAGAAAAGAGACAGCTATTGTGTCTGATTCTCAAGGTTACCTGTTGAGATAGGACTGCAGCTCCCTTGTGCCTGGAAAAGCAATTCCTTTCCAATAGCTTTATAGTAAAGAAGAAAGACCCTTTTGTTAACAATACCTTGTATTTATCTCACGTCTTTCTCCAGAGAAACTGCAAGTGCTTCACAGATTTTATCTTTATAAAAAGCTGATGAGTAGGTGTGAAGACCTTTTAGTGAACTCGGCCCCTCTTGTCCCTGATCCAAACACCTTGCCTAGAGTTCTGGACTTCTTTCTGGTGGTGATGGCTGAGCTGAGTGGCTCTGTGGTCACCCTTGCAGCAGGCCCTATATTCTCGGGTACAGGACGGCTCATTTCTACCTAGGAGCCTTCAGTGTCTCTTGTTCACCAGCACCTGTCTAGAACCCCACTCCACCAGTCTTAAATTAAGGGGACCTTATTCCAAGGAACTGGCATTATTTCAAGGAATTGAAGGCACATAAAAATGGCTGAACCTCATGAAGGTCTAGAACAGATCCTGGCAAGCCACCGTTCTCTCTCTTCCTGCTTTGGGATCACTCAGTTACCTGGGGCTGCCCCTGTGTACTTCCTTCCTTCTCCTGCCTCTCTCTGTAGACCCCTTTCTGGGCTTGCCCCTGTGCATCCATGGCCCCCAATGGCAGCCTTGACGCTTGCATTTTTAGGTTCAGGGCGGGCAGCACAGTTAGTTGGGTTGTCCTATAAGGGGACACCGGATTGGCTTAGCTTAGACTGAGCTTCAGTCACTTCCAGTAGTAGGAAGGGTTTCTCCTTCAGAGTATGGAAGGGTTTGTGCCCTTGTATCTTCTCTTTGGTTGTTCCCTTTGCTAAGAATGGCCCTGGTCTTGACTCCCCCATGATCCTCAATTCAATCCTCCGTCTTTCTCTGAAAGACCACGCACCCGCCTTACTGCCTCTCCAACCCTACCTGTTCTGCACAACCAGTCAACCCCTCTTCTCCTCTATTGTCTCATCACTCTTTGCTTGTTTGTGTCCTTGACTCTGTGTCCTGCTAGAACAGGAGTGCCTTGAGGACAAGGCTGGCAGTGTCCTTTTATTTCTTGAAAGCTAGCACGACACTTAGCAAATGCCTGTTGAGTGAATGAATGCAGGCAAACCAATAGATCTCATGAAACAAAGGCTTTGAACTTTTTTGTCTTTCCACTTATTTTGTTAGTAGCAGAAGAAAGGATCCTCCTGTTTAATCAGTGCTTATTATGACTGGATAAAGAGACTTGGGAATCAAGAGCAATTGCCTAGTGGTCCTTTTGCTTTGGGGGTTAGGGTGGCACAGGGAGGCTGTCTGTGCTTCAGGAGTTCTTGCCCTTTGCCTGCAGTCAGTCAGTCCATGGCTACTGCAGTGAGGTGTGGGAGAATCAGCATTTGTGCCTTGCATAACCTTCCATTTTATTTTCTGATAATGAACATACAGATCAGTGACTATATGAGGAATAGCACTGTTGACGTGGATCATGTGCTTCACAAATTTACGTTAGTTAGGGTCATTTTGCTTTTAAATTTGCAGCAATAACTAAACATGGAAACATCACGATATGACAGTAGGCAGGGCCAGGGGAGGGCGGTAGGAATGTAGGGTGGCAAAACTGAATCACTTGAAGAGTTTTCTAAATAGCTCATCTACCACCTTCACCTGATGGCCATTCCTGTGTTGGTCCCCAGGTGAATCTGATCCTTCTCTCTCCTCTAGGTGACAATTTTCCCCTTCATGTCTTTGCCCATGACTTCCATCTCATTCTCCCAGGCTCTGGTGGAAATGGTGTGAAGGAGGGGAGGAATGAGGGGAGCGGATGGGTGAGTGCTCGCCATCTCCTACTTGTTTTCAATGCTTCCAAGCACCACATTACCCCATGCTGGGAGAGCCTCTTCTGAAATTTCCAAGTCTGCATGATCCTCTGTAGCAACAAGCCAGTATCTTTGCTTGTGTGCATCAGCTGTGAAGCCCGCATTGAGGTGTTTGGACATAAACACTTTCTAATCCACTATTAAGTCCTTCAGTTTGTGTTCTCATAACATGAACCATAATGAACTGTTCACATACTGATGTCAGTTTAATATGCTGCTTCCCCAGGAAGGGCCTAGTAATTTAGTGTTAATTAATGATGACTTAGAGCAAATTATGTTGCTGACTTACTGATGCTCCTGGGTGACATGCACATCTTTCCAACGAAACCATAGCATTATTACTTAGCACTCACATAGCACTTCACACGCTAAGAAGACGTGGTGATTGAGTTAGCTGCGGTGTCACTGTTCCTCATGCTACTCCTGTCATGCGGGTTAGGAGAAGTGTCCCTCATTATAGGTAAACTTGACACACTGAGTTTTAAATTGGCCAAATTGCTAACCTGGAGGAGTCATATTTACTCATCTCAGAGTCTCGAATGGAAGGTACTGGGGGGCTGGGGCTCATCAGGTGGAGAGACCTGTGGAGCACAATCATGCAGGTGAGCCTCATCAGGCACTTCCATTTATTATTTATCTTTGTCAATGATGTGAACAGTAACCAGAGCAAACCATATCCCTTTTGGCTGCTCTTGTTTGTCACCTGCTCTCCAGTCCTTTTCTGCACTTGTCATTCCCTCTGCTGAGCAAAGGCATTCCTACCAGGTGTTTTATACTCAGAACGGATGAAGAGGGGAGCTGAAGTCAAGGTGAAGGGGCACCAGGTGTTTGGAAATGATAGAAGGTGGCACCAATGGTAAAGGGGCCTCTGAGGTACAAAAAAAGGCCATAGGAAAAGGAAGTCACTAATCGGACCGTATTGCTAATAGATATGAACAAGGTCATACACACATTTTTGTTGTTAAAATGTTCAACCTATTTCAATGGGGTGGTGGTTTCAGTGGGAGACATCTTTGTTTCTCTACGACCAAAATCATTTGAAATCATTGGGAATTTGCTTTATACAGTGGATGTTAAAAATCAATGTGGTTGGACCACAGTATATTGTATAGTGGGGGAGGGAAATCCCCTGGTTATCCTTTTCATATTCAAGGGCAAGGAAGTCCGAGAGATGGACAATGAGCTCAGCCTCACAGAACAAGAAGGGGCAGATTGGAGACAAATCTGTGGCCATGAGATGCAGGGTCCTTATTCATCTCCTCTCTACTCTCTCTCCCTTGCCTGCTGGTGTTGCCCTTTTGTGCTGGACACATTATATGCTCTGAAATATTAAACACATCCATTTGAAACAATATTTTGATTTTTTATAACTGATAAGGAGAAGGGAAATGAGGTTCCCCTCTGGCCAGAAAAAAGGGCCATCTTTACTCTTCATGGGAGAAAGATAAGCCCAGTCAATTTGTGGAGATGGTGTCAAATTAAATTATTTCTCCAGAAACTTATATATGTATAAAATCCAGCTCGTCTTCCTTGGAAGAAGCACTATTACCCTTTTCTTTTGTCCCTGTTCTGCAGCAAACTCCAGGACCTTAATTAATCCCAGCTCTTGATTTGATTGGTCCATTTATGTCTTGTTCTTGTCTTGCTTGCCAACCCCAATTTAAAACAGAAATTGGCTCCCACAACAGACAACTGAGCTTATTTCAAGCTTAAATATGAGTAGAACTCATATCAGAAACTTTTATTTATTATTCTTTGACTCTTGTATCAAAGCCTTTTGATGAAGCCCAAGCAAACAAGTGACACATTCAGATCACAGTAGCAATTTGCCCCTTCATGGAGGATTTAGCAGAGCAGCTTTGTTCTGATGTCTTAAAAAAATCTGTAGCAGTTGGGAAAGATAACCTTATTTGCATCTGGGGCTGTATGGTTGGGCCAATAATGATGATAAATCATCTCAAGTTTTAAGAGGTTAGTGGTGCTCAAAACATGAAGTTCACTTGAGAGGAGAGGGTATGCCCTTAGGGTGACTTCTACTTCCCCCACACATGCCCTTGCACATGTTTCTAGGTGGAGAAAGGGTAGACCCACTGGGGACGGGAGTCAGTGTGGCAACTCTAGAGTCCAACTGTCCAAAATTTAAATTCTGACTCCCCAATTCACTTGACCTTGAGCCTCAGTTTCTTCACCAGGAAATGGGTATAATAATATCCACCCTACAGGGTTGTTGTGAAGATTAAATGAGGATTTCCAGTTAAGATGGAGGTGTAGGTAAACACGCTTCACCTCCTCGCACAACCACATCAAGAATCACAACTAGACCTCAAAATAAGTAACACCCAGAACTGCCAGAAAATCAAGCTGTATGGAAGTCCTACAACAAGGATTTGAAGAAACCACATTCATTGAGATGGGTAGGAAGGGCAGAGATGTGGAGACAGGTGGGGAGGAGCAGAGATGTGGTGTGGTACAGAGAGGTGACAGTGGTGGAATGGGTGGTCCCACATTCACATGTGGTAGATAAAAGTCAGGAAGGATACCTTGGAAGTGAGTGATCCCAGTCCCAGGACAGATCACACAGCTCAGGTTTCCAGCACCAGGAAGATAAACCTCCATAACTTCTGGCTATAATAACCAATGGGGGTTGGGGCGATGGGAGAAAAGGCCAGATTTTCCGGACACTTGCTTAAAGGGTTTGTAGGACTTAAAACATACACAGACCCACCCCTCTGGGATTTCAGCACCAGGGAAACAGCTGGAAGGGCACCAGTCACACAGGGTAAGTGCTGGCCAAACCTCCAGAAGCCAGGCAGTGGCACTGTCCCCTCTTGGGCCCTCCCCCACACAGAAAAACAAAGTGATGAAGCAAGTTGCCTCACCCTGGTGATTACCAAAGGCTCTGCCCCATACAATTTACAGGTGCCTTTTCTACAATGGGCCACACTGCTAAGACAGGGAGTCAAAGCAGCTCTACCTAATACACAGAAACAAACACAGAGAGGCTGCCAAGTTGAGGAGACAAAGAAATGAGGCCAAAATGAAAGAACAGAACAAAACCCAGAAAAAGAATTAAACGAAATGGAGATAGCCAATCTATCAGATGTAGTGCATCCATGTGTGGTGGATAGAAGTTGGGATCCAAAACACTGGTGATTGGAATGCTCAAAGAACTCATTGAGTATGGCAACAAAATAAAAAAGACCTAAAAAGAAATGAAGGTTACACTAAATGAAATAAAGAAAAATCTACAGGGAACCAATAGTGGAGGAGATGAATCTGGGATTCAAATCAACGATTTAGAACATAAGGAAGAAATAAGCATTCAACCAGAACAACAAGAAGAAAAACAAATTACAAGAAATGAGGATAGCATAAGGTGCCTCTGGGACATCTCCAAACGTACCAACATTTGATTCATAGGGATAGCAGAAGGAGAAGAGGAAGAGCAAGAAATTGAAAACTTATTTGAAAAAATAATGAAAGAAAACTTCTCTAAGTTGGTGAAGGAAATAGAAATACAAATCCAGGAAGCACACACAGAGAGTCCCAAACAAGTTGGACCCAGAGAGGACCACACCAAGACACATCATAGTTAAAATGCCAAAGGTTAAAGATAAAGAAAGAATCTTAAACACAGCAAAACAAAAGAAGTTAGTCACCCACAGGGGAGTTCCCATGAGACTATCAGTTGATTTCTCAAAGAAAACTTTGCAGGCAAGAAGGGACTGGCAAGAAGTATTCCAAGTCATGAAAAGCAAGGACCTACAACCTAGATTACTCTATCCAGCAAAGCTATCATTTAGAATGGAAGGACAGATAAAGTGCTCCCCAGACAAGGTAAAGCTAAAGGAATTCATCATCATCATCACCAAGCCATTATTACATGAAATCTTAATGGGACTTATTTAAGAAAAAGAAGATAAAAACTGTGAACATTAAAATGGCAACAAATTCACAACTATCAATACCTGAACCTAAAAAAACAAACTAAGCAAACAACCAGAACAGGAACAGAATGATAGGTATGTAGACTATTTGGAGGGTCATCAGCTGGGAAGGGGACAGGAGAGAATGGGGGAAAAGGTGCAGGGACTAAGAAGCATAATTGGTAGGTACAAAATAGACAGGGGGCTGTTAAGAATGTGAGATAAGAAATGGAGAGGCCAAATAACTTATATGCATGATCCATGGACATGAACTAAGGGGTGTATTGCTGGAGGGAATGAGGGTACCAGGCAGAAGGGGGGCAAAAGGGGAAAAACTGGGACAACTGGAATAGCATAATCAATAAGATATATTTTAAAAAGATTCAATGAAGTGACATGATGTACTTAGGCAATTAGCACATGGCAAGTGAACTCATCAAAGTTCAAGTTTCTTTTTTTAATTTTTGTTTATTTTAGTACAGTTGCCCCAGTTTTTCCCTTTTTACCCTCCTCTACCCATCCCACCCCTTGCTCCCATAGTCATCCCCCACACTGTTGTCCATGTCCATGGGTCATTCATACATGTTCTTTGACTAGTCCCTTCCCCTGCTTTCCACCGTTCCTCCCCTGCCCCCTTTCCTCTGGCAATTGTCAGTCTGTTCCCTGTTTCCATGTCTCTGGTTAATGAGCAAATCTAAGTTCAAGTTTCTTATCTTGAGATGCAGAGTTAAAATATGGCGAGAGAAACAGAGATGGATAGACTGGTAGAATGCAGGGCAGCAGCAGATATTTGTGAATCACAGACGTGGAGAAAGGCTCACCAGTGGTCACCTTGTTTGATACCCGTTGAAGCATACAAGTAAAATCTCCATGCCATCCGCATCCACTAGATTCATGGAAGAGTAATGAGGCTCTTTCTTCCCTAGATAGACCAGTCAGTGGGGGCAGGGGCTGTGGGCAACAGAAGAGGCTGTGTGTAAGTATTTTTTTAAATCATCACCCAAGGATATGTTTATTGATTTGAGAGAGAGAGAGAAACATCAATGTGAGATAGAAGCACCAGTCAGTTGCCTTCTGTACATGCCCTGACCAGGGATCGAATCTACAACCTTGTGTTGTACAGGACAATGCTCCAACCAGCTGAGCCACCTGACCAGGCTGAGACTGTGTAAGTTTTTTGGTCACCAGCTGGTGAGTGGTAAGTGTGGAATGTGCATCCAGGTTGTCTGACTCCAGAACAACGGTTGTCAACCTTGTCTGCACACTAAAGTCACCTGAGGGCTTCTTAAGATCCAGAGGCCCAGGCTGAGTGGGCCCCAGCACAATTCACCAGAGCTTCTGGGGCTGGGGCCCAGGCAGCAGGAGCTTTTAAAGTCCTCAAATGATGACATTGTGCAGCAAAGCTGAGAAAACTGCTTTTGATCAGAGCAGTGGTAGTCAGGGTGTGGTCTCTGAACCACCATCCCCTGGGAAGCTGGGAAAAATGCAAGTTATTGTGCTCAGCCCCAGACCTGCTGAATCAGAAACTCAGGGCGGGTCCCCAGCAGTGTGTGTTTTCTCGGGCACCCCAGAAGATTCTGCCTCCTGCAGGTTTGAGAACTACTCCCCAGAGCTGCACTTTAGGGAAATAATTGATTGATTTTAGAGACACAGGAAGAGAGAGAGAGAGAAACACTGATGTGAGAGAGAAACATTGATCAGTTGCCTCGCATACGTGCCCCAACCGGGGATCGAACTTGCACCCTCTCTGTTCATGGAATGACATGCCAACCAACTGGGCTAGGGCTCGCTTTTATTCATTTATTTAAATATTTAAAAAATTTATTGATTGATTTTTGAGAGAGAGGAAGGGAGAGCGAGAAGAGCTGTTCTTCTTAAACCGCAGTGTGCCTACGAATCACCCAGCAATCTTGCTTAAATGTGGCTACAGATACAGGTGGTCTGCAGTGGAACCAGAGCTTTTGAATTGGTGATGCAGACGCTGCTTGTGCACTGATCATGTCTAAGGAGCGTGGGAGCTGCCTCCGGAGTCCCCAGGCGCTCTGCAGCAGGATCACCTGGGATGTTTATTACCATGCAAATTCCCTGGCCCTGCTCCAGACCAAGTGAATTCTAATCTCTGAGGATGGCGTCAGGCAGTGCACGTTTAAACAGACACCAGGGTGATTTTTAAAAATGTCCTGGTTAGTTTGAGAGCCTGTGTTCCCAAGGGGCCCAATCATGATGGACCTGGTCTTCTCCCCGCGTGTCCCTTTCAATCCCAGGGCTGGCCAGTCAGCCAGGCAGGGCTTGGACAGCAGGCCTTTGGTGCTGTACCTTAAGAAGCCAGCAACAGAAGCCCTGGGGCTGCTGTCAGCACACCTCCAGCTAAAGACCACATCTTAATATGTCCACAGGCTGCGGGCAGCAGGGCTATATTAATGCCCTGGGCTCTGACACTAGAAATACAACTCTCCTCTTTGGATTTGTGGTGACTGCCGGGCCTGACCAACCACTGCACTGCCCCAGCAACCTCTGGCCAGGAGGTGAGGAGCTGGCATGACCCTCCTTGGATGTACAGTATGCTGCTGTGCCCCAGATAGCAGCCAGCTGTTTTAGCTTCAGAAACCCAGAACAACGGAAACCTGAAGAGCTGGCTTCCAGTTCAAGCTGAGGAAGAATCACGTGTGCAGAGCTAGAAACAGGCTCTTCATAGGGAGTCAGCCTTACATTGGGGCCACAGGGCACCCAGCTGTCCTTGAACCCAGGCTCCTGTAAGTGCTGCAATCCTATAAGCTTGGGGTGGGCGGGGCGGGCAGGGCCAGCTCGGGGCCAACACAGCATCCCTGCAGGAGGGGCCCAGGAATAACTAGACCCCCATTTTGTCCCACGCATGCTCCTTCAAATATTATATCCGCCTTAGCGAGGGGCTTGGAACGTCACCCTTGGCTAGTTATTCCTTTAGATCTCATGAGCTTCTTGATCATAGAATCCTCTCTGAAAATCGAAGATATAAACATTCCGGGCTCCTCAGCTCTGGAACAGGCAATCCTCACTGAGAGTGAAGACGGAGTAGTTGGGGAAGGCCTGGTGCAATCAAGTGTTGGGTGCCGTTATCATTATTTCCAGATAACAATGGCTATTTTTTTTTTTAGGGGAGAAATACCTCCTTTTCTTCCAGATCAGCAATTTTCAGCCTTTTTCATCTCATGGCACACATAAATTAATTGCAAAAATTTTGTGGCATGCCAAAAAAGATATTTTTTTGCTGATCTAACAAAAACAATTAGGTATAATTTTGATTGGTTTTACCAAAAAAGAATAATAGTAATTATCTACCCTTTTTGCTCCAAAGTGACTTTTAAAAAAATCAGGTGCCTGTTATGCATATCTGGATTTCTGGTACCAAGAATGAACCAATTGAAGGCAAGCTTATCATGTGACATGACCAATTAGATGCAGCCCTATTAGATGGTCTATAAATGTATGGTTCAAGGCCAGGAGTTCACATGGAACAGCTATTGTTGTGGTGGCTGTTGTCATTTTTTAATTTGACAGTGTAAGGGAAAAGAGATCAGTGCTCCTGACTAGGTAGGGATTGCATGTTTTAAAAATTGTTGCAGCACACTGGTTGAAAATCGTGTTTTGGGCAAGGTCATTGCTAAATATGCCACCTGGTAGGTAGCCTGAGGCTTGCAGTTCCCAAGCTACTCTGATCATAAAGAAGCTAGATGCAGGGGTAAGAGGTGATCAAATAACATGAGGGCATCCTTTCCATCCTGACGAGTGAGAAACTCTGATGTCCCTCTTGTCCAGAAAACAGTGCCTAACGTCATAACACAAGCTTGTGCAGGAATCTTATTCGACAGATGAACAGAAATGACCAACCAGAGGACCTAGATTTCAATGACCCCCTGCAGCGCTGCCTCAGACATCTCTGCAAGGTTGCATGCACCTGGCATTGCTTGGGGGGCCTTTATGATGTGGTACAAGGCCTCCCCCGGCTCATTCCACTCCAAGGCCTCTGGACAGAATAATAGCCATTAAAAGCCATTTTTTTGGCAGTTTTTAAAATTTTTTTCTTGTTTATTCTATTACAGTGGTTCCACTTTTTCTCTCTTTGCCCTCCTCTGCCCAGCCCATCCCCTGCTCCACAGTCAATCCCCACACTGTTGGCTGTCTCCTTAGTAAAGTACAATGAAACAGAAGGGACATATTATAGCCCTAGGAGTGTCTGCAGTCAGGCCGGGCTTCCTGTACTGCCCCACCTGAAACACAAAGGACCACGGATCCCACCAGACAGGCTTCTGTTCGCCCTTTGCAGAGCTAGCCTGTCCTGGCCCCTGGCTCCAAAGCACCCTCTGAGGCCTGTTCCATCAGCTTCAAAGGTGGTGGTGTTGTTGGCTGGGCACCAGGACGCGTTGTGAAGGACAGGAAACTGAGGGGAACAGGCACGCATGCAGGCAGCTGGAGGTGCTGGCTGTGCGCTCTTATTTGCAGGAGGCACGTGCACACCCATCACACCTCCTGCGGACTCACGAACATCGAGTATGTTCGAGCATTTGCTGAACTCATTTATGTTTGCTTCTCTGTTGATCATTATTTGATTTGGTCCTTTCCACCTAATCCCTTCTCTCTGCTCTCCATCTGACACTGTGCCAAACACATTGCTCTGGGATTCTGGAGAGGCAGGGGTGGAGATGAAGTGGGGCTCACAAGCAGGTGACAGGACCCTGTTTGGCTCTTCCAACAGCTTTTGCATAGGCCTGTGATCTCATGTAAGCTGGGGATGGAGGATAGGCATTCTCCCCCATTCCACCTGTTGTCCAATGTTATCTATGGGGAAACTGAGGATCAGCGAGGTGAAGTGACTCATCTAAGGTCACTGGGTTGGATCCTGACTGATACAACTCATTAGTTACCAGGACAATATTTCCTGCACATCAACCCTGTCTACCCAAGCTTGATGTCAGTACCTAACAGGTGGATCTAGAGACTTCAAAGATGCTTGCTTGTTGATTGAAAAATTCCAGCTTTGTTATTTTCTTAGGCTTTCCTAATTTTGTATTTTTGAGTTGTTGGGTAAGAGAGGGCATAAGCTTGGATAGGTAGACAATGGGTTTTACTGGAAAGTGAGAAGCTTGAGGTTTTGCTTTACTTTTTCCCATCTAAGGCAGGGTCTGGAGAAGGCCTAGAAGACTCCAGGACAGATTGAACCCTGTTCTTCTGTTATTCTATGGGGCCCTTCTCCTTGTCCCTCCACGGGTCACCTTCTCGCAGGGTATAAGAGGTCAGGGAAGCAGACATGCTTCCTTGTCTGTGGGGAGGGTGGAGCCCCACAGGAGAAGGTGTGGGCAGTGAGTCAAACTGTTTG
This sequence comes from Macrotus californicus, assembly GCA_007922815.1. Classification (NCBI taxonomy): domain Eukaryota; kingdom Metazoa; phylum Chordata; class Mammalia; order Chiroptera; family Phyllostomidae; genus Macrotus; species Macrotus californicus. The sequence continues at coordinate 41,832 of VMDR010004770.1, forward strand.
TTAAGAGAAAATTAAGATGCTAAAATAAAGCCCATTAATGATAATTTTCCTGCCTGAGAATGATAAAGTTTCCTGCCTGAGCCCTCAAAGCATGACTGTATGATCTTCTTTTTAAATTAAATTTGTTGGGGTGACATTGGTTAATAAGGTCACATAGGTTTCAAGTGTACATTTCTGTGACACGTGATCCGTATATTGTACAGTGTGCCCACCACCCAAAGTCACATCATCTTCTGTCACTATATATATGGTCCCTCTTACCCTTTGCTATCCATTCCCCCATCCCCTTGCCTCTGGTAACCACCACATTTTTGTGTCTTATGAGTTTCAGTTTTATATCCCATGTGTGAGTGAAATCATATGGTTCTTAGCTTTTTCTGACTGACTTATTTCACTTAGCAGAATATTCCCGAGGTCCATCCATGGAGGTGCAAATGGCAGGATTTCATCCTTTCCTATGGGTGAGTAGCATTCCATTGTGTGTAGGGACCACATCTTTATTTAATCATCTATCTGAGGACACTTAGGTTGTCTCCATGTCTGGGCCACCGTGACTAATGCTGCAGTGAACATAAGGGTGTATATATCTTGGTGAATAAATGTTTTTGAGCTTTTCAGGTAGCTACTCAGGAGAGGGATTGCTGAGTTGCAGCACCTGCTTATGTCAGCAAGAGCAGCTCAGGGTTTCTGTGAGAATTGTTTGCCTTAGAAGATTCCCTTCCACCAGTTTTCAGAGCCACATACACTCTCGCCTATTCTAGCACGATCTGTTGGCCTCCGTTCACCATTTTCTCTTGCCTTTCCATCTTTCCCCTGTACTTTCTTAGAGTTTATCTTGAGAGTTACCCTGGAGCTAGAAGGAAGGGGCTGGATGGGCTCCTTGAGGAAAGAATGTCCTCTCGCCCTGTGTCCATGGTCCTTGGACAGAAAGCCACACGCATGCCAAGGACACAGAGAATGAATTGTGTTATGTTGCCCATGGCAACTGATTCTGAGGTTGGCTCTCCTCTGGTTTGGTGGTGACTGTGTTTGAGAAGTATTGCACTTTCTTTGGGGTCTGAGAGTCTGCAGGTTTTCATTCCCTGCACATGCAGTGGTAATTTTCTTTTCTGGCAATATTCACACACACACACACACACACACACACACACACACACACACACACACACACACTCATACTTGTTCTCACGCACGAAGTCACTTCCCAAGCCTTGGCTGACATGAATATGTCAGCTGTTGGTGCTGGAGAAGCTTCTGTGACACCTGTTGGGAGTCTGAACCTGGGCACCTCAATTCTGGATTTCCAGGTTAATGAACTGAGGAGCAGCTGAGGAAATAATACTCACTGGCAGTTGGAGACCTGGGTTCCCCCTGGTTTTGTTCCCAGCTAGCTGTGTGCCCTCACGTAATGCTGATGAGCCTCCCTTGCCTTATCTGTTTATTTGGCTAGAAATGCTTATCTTGCGCTGTTACTGTGAGGATTAAATGAGATAGTGGTTGTGCAAATGCCTGCAGCGACTGATACCAAACATTTGAAGAAGGCTTGGCACCATTTGTGTGTATGGTGCTAGGCATTACTGGGGAATCTGCAAAAGAAAGAGAAGACATGAGCCCTTTTAAAAAATTGTAGTAAAATACACAACATAAAATTTACCACCCTAACCATTTCTAAGTGTGCGGTTCAGTAGAGTTAAGTGTATTTCCGTTATTGTATGACCAATCTCAGGACTTTCATCTTGCAAACCTGAAGCTCTGTACCTGTTTAAACAGTCACTGCCCACCTCTGCTGCCCCCGGCCCTTGGCAATCACCATTCTACTTCCTGTTTCTATGAATCCAACCACTCCAGTCACCTCATTTAAGTGGAACATTTCAGTATTTGTCTTTTTGCAGCTGGATTATTTCATTGAGCAGAACGTCTTCAAGGTTCACACATGTTGAAGCAGGTGTCAGAATTCTCTCCTTTTTTAAGGCTGAATAATATTCCAAAGACATGGATCTTTTAAAGTGTCTGGATAACGTAAAACACAGTACATGTGCAGAGCCACAAAAAAATGACAAAGCAGCCTGTCACACAAGGTACCCAATGCACAATGACACAGTAGCAGGGAGGGGACAACCCTGCACAGTTTCAGGAGGCCCCTGCCCTACCTGGGTCTGGTTCTGTGTCTTAGGACTGCCCATTGCTGAGTGACAGAGTCTGGGCCCAGATGGATAGTTCCAGTCATCAGAACCCTGTGGTTCAGGGCAGGGATTCCCAAAGAAGTGGGACCAAAGAGTGGTAAACAATTTAAACTTGCTCCTGGGTCTCCAAGAGTGAGGAACAGTAGGATTTGGGGACAGAGAAGGGTGCAGCACATGCCCAGGCTAAGAAGCTGGAGAGCAGAGGGTGGTAATAATAAGTTTCTGTTACAGTCTGGCATTTGAGAAAGATGGCTTATTTACATTTTGTAGATAAGGGTAATGCTTGTCAAAGATTTAACTCAGAACCTGTGGGCTTAGCCAACCAACTGCAGGTAAGGGTGAGGTTGGCCTGCTCACCTTCACTCATTTCTGGTGGACTAGAGAGCACATTCATACATCCCCACCGCCTTTCTGTTCAGTGACTGGCTGCCAAGGGAACAGTGCTCTGTGTTGGCCTCAGACTCGGATCCAGCTGATTGTGCCCCTCTTTCCGTGGGGGAGAGGTGGAAGGCCTCCTTCACATGGGCCAGTGCAGAAATCTGAAGAGTGGGGCACAATGCCTCTGGTCCCCTAATTCCAAGTGTTTAGTAAATGCTACCATATTCCCCACCAGGTGCAACCGAGTTCATTCTCTGGTTTGTGCTGTGAGTGATGGAAATTGGCTCCCCTGGTTTTGCTCATTCTTCTTTAAGTTAACAGCACACTTTTTGAGAGAGGCTTTTAGAATCCACCCATAACTAGGGTGGATCTAGTGTTTTGGTTTATTTATTTGTTTTCATCAATATCAGGTGAGTCACTGCAAGGTCCCAGCTGATGACATCTATTAGGTATTTATCAGGCCACGTCTCTAACTCATAGTTATTCATGAGTAGATAGAAAAGAAGCGTTGCTTTGGCTCCTCCTTGCTCTGGGTCCCCAGGAATAAGCTAAGTGAGCTAAGTGATGGGTCCGTATCTCAGGGGAAACTGGGAGGACTGTCCATGGGGAGCTGAGACGGGGGGACTGGTCTACAGGAGGCTGGGTTCCTTAGTGGATATCTCTGTCTGGTCTGGGAGTAGGAGACATTGCAGAAAGGATATCATACTTCTTGGGCGTTAAGCTAGTATTTTGCTGTGTTCAAATTATGAATTTAAACATTCAGAGAGTGAGCGCTTAGGAAACGTTCACTTAAGAAAAATATGACAGAAGTGGGGTCTGTCTGAAGTCTGAGTCCAGTCGTGGTAGTGACGGCTACTGGCAGAACGAGGTTGAATGAATGAACTTGCAACCTGGTTGCCAATAGTAACCTCTCTGATGGACAGAGAAGGGGACTCATGAGCTAGCATGGTCCTGACCAGCTTTATGTGAATATTGGTACAGAGGCATTTCTATCAGGTGATAAAGGAGACAAACCATGACCAATCATTCTCAGCTTTGCCTCCTTTCTTCTCTTCCTCCCCTAGGCCTCTGTGGCCTGAAGCCTCAGTGTAGTTAGTGCCCACAGCAGCCTCAGGCAGGCACTCTGTCTGTGGTGCTGAAGCCAGGCGAGGCTGGCTTCAACCAAGGTTCATCCACGTGAAAGAGAGAACCAGAAGGGCTGAGAAAACCATGACCGCTCTTCTTGAGCCTCTCAGTCATAGCTATGGCTTGTGCCTTGGCACTTTGCTCTTAATTTGTTACATAACTACTCATTAATAATGAAACAAGGAATGTAGTATCTTAATACAACTTAAATAGATGAAAATTGACCTGGTTATCAACTTGACTTCATCTCTTTCATTAATGGCTGTGGTTTTAATGAGAAGTACTAGGGCTTTTGCTCTGGGATCTTGGTACAGAGCTCCCCAAACCCTTTCCTGAGTGATAGGGGTGTCTTTTGTTATTCAGCAATTTCTGACTTTATGGTAATGAAGTGACTCTTGGTGGGCCCCTAGACAGAGCTTCAGGATGGGGATGGTCCCCAGAGAACCAACCATGTGTGGAGAAGGTTGGAATTTTTGGCTCCATTCCCCAGTTTTCCAGGAGGGGAGGAAAGTTGGAGATTCCTAATCACCAATTGCCAATGATTTAATCAATCCTGCCTATAAAATGAAACCTCCACAAAAACCCATAATAAACAAGGTTTGGGGAGCTTCTGTGTTGGTGAACACTTTGAGGTGCTGAAGGCTGATGAGCCCACAGAGGGCTTGGAAGCTCGGCGCTCCTCTCCTACCATCTGATGCCCTGTGCGTGGCTTCCATTTAGCTCTTCCTGAGTTGTGTCCTTTATCATAAGTGGTAATAGTAAGTAAAGTGCTCTCCTGAGTTCTGTGAGTGTTGTAGTAAATTATCTAAGAGGCGGGGTGTCATTGGAGGCCCCAATCCATAGTTGGTGGGCTCCCCATGTGTGACTGATGTCTTGCAGGGTGGAGCCCTTAAACCTATGGAATCTAAAGCTAAAGCTGAGTAGTAGTGCCAGAACTAAACGAATTGTAGGGCACCCATTGGTGTTAAAGAATTAGAATTGGTTGGTATGGAGAAAAAACCCTTCGGTGGTATTTTGGACTCTCACACCATAAACAAAAGCACCCCCTGTGGAAGTTACCAGAACTGTAAGCTTCATGCCAAAGATAAAAACAAGCAGCCCACCAGAGGACTTGCTTGGTAAACTGTGCCTTCCAAGTGATGGCAAATACTACAGGTGACTTGGAAAGAGAGGCTTGGTGTGGAGTGAGAACAGAGTTAGAGCCGAGCTAGAAAGAAAACGAGCGATGGATGCAAGAGGACATTTGCCTCTTGTCAAATGAATTCAGGAAAGCGACTGGGGGGCTTTGACTGGAAATAAATGAGAAAGATTTACTTATGAGTCTTAGGTTTCCCAAGAAGAAAGAAAAGTTAATTTTTCTTATAGTGAAAAGCACATTCTTGAGAATGATCAGCCCTGCTTAGGCTTCACCCTAGGACTGGTCCAAGACCATTATCAGTCAGACACCAGGTGGTCTGGATGACAGATGCCACTTGGTCTGGGGAATGGGTGCCACGAGGTCTGGTCACACCTGGTGGTCTGGATGTCCAGTAGTCTGGATACAGGAGTGGTTTATGGGATAATCAGAGGGTTATCTGGAGGTCTGGTATATATTCAGGCATTGACAGAGGACTGGCACGTTCGAAAGTTTAACTTCCCAGGCTAGTTAAAACAGGAATAGAATTGTTTCCTCATATCTGGACCTACTTGGTATTAGTAATCTAGCAGTTTGACTAAAACGACTCCATTTTATTTCTTTTCTCTATTGCTCGTGGTGCAAAACCCATTAAGGGTAATTGTCCACAATATATGAAGAAGTCCATCAATCAGTAGGAAATAGACGAACAAGCCACTGACAGTCATCAAAGGATGAAGATGAGGCAATTCACAGGTGAGGAATCCTGAATAGCAAACATGTGAAAATGTTCAGTCTTGCTAGTATCCAGAAAACACAAAACATCACACAATGAGATACCATTTCCTAGCTATCAGTTTAGCAAAAAATTTAAAAAGTTTGATAATACTGAGTAGTGGCATGTAGAATGTAGAATAATGGGAAGTCTCTTACAGTGCAGGTGGATAGGGCTGATTTGGAAGCATCTAGTAAAATTTAAGACATGCAGGCTATGCGATTCAGCCATTCCACTTCCAAGTGCATACGCACTGAAGACAGTGACCTATAGATGGGGAGATGTGTACAAAGTTGGTTGTCGCAGTTTTGTCTGTAATGGTTTTCTAATTAAGCAGGTTATAGGATAAATAGCCGGAAACATTTCTATAAATTTGAAAAACATGACAGTACAATATGCTTTTATGGAAACTTATGGTAAGACTCAAATACACAGACGGGGAAACACAGACAAGGAAATAGCTCATGAGAAGTGGGACAGGGATGGGGCGAGGATGTTAACTATACCTGGAGTGTTTTATTTCTTGTAAAACATCTTAAGCAATATAGAAAAGGTTAGCAATGATTAATTCTCTGTGGTGGACGCATGGGTATTTGTTTTATTATTCTCTGTGATTTTCTTTTGTATATTTGAAATAGTTCAGGAATGCATTCTTTTAAAGAAAAAAGATAATAAAATTCTTCCTAACCTGAGCAAAACTGGGTTTTGTAATGGCCCTGTGTTCCTGCACTTGCTCACCTGCATATTGTGTCTTCCCCACACCTGTGGAGAAGAAGCTTAGTGGGACTCGGCAGAAATGGGAGCGTGAGCTTAAAGCCACAGTCACTGACCACGAAGGGGAAGTGAGAAGTCACGAGTACAGACGTCCTGTCTATACCTTGCCTGGGAAGTGGCCACCAAGTATCTGCTGGTATGACTCTAGCAGCAGGAAATTCACTGCCTTTTGCACACCTGTCCACTCTATTGTTGGAGATACCCTCAAGGTCAGTTGGAGAGCTTCCTCCTTTGGAGGTTGGATAACTGTGGCTTTTTAATTTGTCACTTCACCATGACAGCATAGACGCCTGTTTGTCCAGACCTAGGATGAGAAGCTTTCCACATCTCTCACCATCTTGCTTACCCTTCTTCAGATGCTCTGAGATAAGGGGGCGTGGCCCCCAAAGAGGAAGCAGTACCCTGATGTCATCAGGTAACATCAGAGCACGAGGAGCCCGTCATTCACACGAACTGGATATTTTACCTTAATGCGTTTGCGTTAGCTCTTTAAATAGTCACGTCATATTATTGCCTCATTTAGGTTTGCGATCATTGCCTACCTAACTCCCTCTCTTGTGCTCTTAAATCCTTTTCACATCAATTGCTGCCAAACGCTTTTCCCTCTGCAACCATTCTGCATTTGTGCCAGTGGATTTCAGAGATTGCAGCTGGCCTCTGCCTTTCTACTTGTTAAATCTCATCTTCTCCGCTTCGGCCATACCTTCTAGAGTTGAGGTCATTCTGAATTTTGATTATTTATGGCATGTGCTCCCTCCACCAGGTTAGTGTCATCTGACTAACTGATTGACAGATTTTCGAAAGGACAGGGCCAAGGACAGAATCTTGCAGCGAGGCCGTGAAAACTTTTCTCTGGTTTGACACAGGGGCATCAATCAGTAATCTTTGGTTACAGCATTTCAATTGGCCATAAATCTGCCCCAGGTTATTATCATCTGATACTGTGGGAATGCAAAAGATGGAGTGGGTAGGAAGACTCAATACTGTAAAGATGTCAGTTCTTTCCTGGCGAACCCATAAATTAAATGCAGTTCAAGGCAAAATCTCAACAACTTTTTTGTAGCAACTGGTGAGCTGATTCTAAAATTTATGTGGGAGAGCAAAGGAAGGACCAGGGATAGCCAAGATAATTTTGAGAAAGAAGAACAAGAATTGGGGAGATTGATCAGAAGTCAAGGCTTATTTTAAATCTCTGATGATTAGGGTAGTCTGTATTGGCACAGAAGAAGAGATAAAGGGAACAGGAAAGAGATCCCAGAAATAAAATTACATATATGTGGGAATTTGATATGTGATAAGGTGCATTGAAAGCCTGTTAGAAATGCATAGGCTATTTTAAAAATGGCATCGGGATACTGGGTAATCCATAATGGAAGAAAATTCTGTCTCTATTTCAAACCTACACTAAAATAGATTTCAGGATGTTTCAAGGCCTGAATGTGAAAAGGAAATCTTCAAAGCATTGGGGGAAAGTGTAAGGAAATAGCTTTGTGACCTTGGGAGTAAGAAGAGCTTCTTAAGCAAGATCCCCAAAACATAAACAAAATGAGAAGTTTGATAGATGTGACTATATTAAATTAAAAATATTCATGGTATCAAAACACAAGAGTCAACTTACAGACTTGGAAAATATGTTTGTAAAGCTTATAAAAGCAAATTAAAATAATTAGTAAACAGAATATGAGAAAACCTCTACAAATCAATATGAAAAACACAAATTATGTAACAGAAAAAGAGGCAAAAGTTATGACCAGAAGTTTTCCAGAAAGGAAATCTAAATGACCACTAAAGTCCTGGCTGGTGTGGCTCAGTGGAATGAGCACTGGCCTGCGAACCAAAGGGCAGCTGGTTCGATTCCCAGTCAGGACATATGCCTGGGTTGCGGACTAGGTCCCCAGTAGGGGGCGGTGAGAGGTGAACACATATTGATGTTTCTCTCCCTCTCTTTCTCCTTCCCTTCCTTATCTCTAAAAATAAATAAATAAAATCTTAAAAAAAAAAGACCACTGAATACATAAGATAATGCTCAATCTAATTAGTAAACACATCTAATTAGTAAACACATCTTTCTCATGATCCAACATGGTGCCCGGCTTTCTTCATCACAGCCCCCTTCCTGGCAGCATGAGGTGGGGTAAAGGAAGGATTACACAGGCAAATGCAAATTGAAGTTACAGGGAGATACCTTTCTGACACAGTAGACTGACAACATTGAGGAAGACTGAGAATAGGAAGTATCAATGGGAATGTGGGCCAAGGGGAAGCACCATTCACTGATGGAAGGCTTCACTGGTATAGTCGTGGACAGAAAGTTTGGGAACAGATAGTAAAGCTGGCATTGCCTTTACCTTGTGGATATAGTCATTTCATCCCCAAGGATGAATTCCAGAGAAACCCACATATGCAGTGGGAGGCACTTCCATGAATGTGGGTAGTGACCTTGTTGGTAAGAATGACCATCAACAGAAGAATGAATGAATAAACCTGAAACGTTTGTTCAATGCTATAGTTTCTGGTGATGGAAGTGACTGAACTAAATCTACATGTATAATAAGCATACATCTCAAAAACATAATGTCGAGCAAAGAAAACAAGTAGCAGAAGAATACATATGGCATGATTCCGCTTACAACAGTCTAAAAACATGTAAATAATACTGCACACCACAGGTGGCAAACTGTAGCCTGTGGGCCAAATCCGAGTGAAAGCATGCCTGTTTTCGTAAAGTTTTATTGGAACAGAGCCATTCCCATTTCTTATCTCTGGCAGCTTCGGGGCTACAGAGGCGGAGGTGCATAGTTGCAACAGAGATAGTATGGCCTACAAAGCCTGAAATATTTACTCTCTGGCCCTCTACAGGAAAAGTTTGCTGAAATAAATGAACAAAATAGAAACAGACTCATAGATACAGAGATCAGACTGATGGCTGCCAGAGGGGAGGAAGGTTAGCGGGCTAAGTGAAAAAGGTAAAGGGATTAAGAAGTACAGATTGGTAGTTACAAAACAGTCTCGGGGATGTAAAGTACAGCATAGGGAATACAGTCAATAATATTGTAATGACTGTGTATGGTGCCAGCTGTGTACTTTAATATTGGGGGGAACACTTTGTAAAATATATGATTGTTTAACCACCATGCTATACACCTAAACCTAATACAAAATAATATTTAATGTAAACTGTGATTGAAAAATAAAGTTAAAATAAAGTTTTCTGGCCCCTGTTACATATGTGTATTAGTTAGGCTAATATATACCATGAGTGGCTTACATGTGAGAAAAATTTATTTTTCTCAGTTGAAAGGCTCGGTAAACTTCCCAGGTTTCTGGGCTAGTGCAACAATAACCAGAGACCAGAGATCCTTCCCTGTGGGCTGCCCGCCATCCTCGAGATGCCATGTCCCTCTCATGATCCAACATGGCGCCCGGCTCTCTTCATCACATCCCCCTTCCAGCCAGTGGGAGGGGGGCAAAAGCAAGGCTACACAGGAAACTTCATTTTATTTTATCTTTTAAAATTTCTATTTATTTATTTAGAGAGAGGGGAAGGGAGGGAGAAAGAAAGGAAGAGAAACATTAATGTGAGAGAGAAACATCAATCAGTTGCCTCTCATAGACACCTCGACTGGGGACCAAACCCAAAACCCAGGCATGTGCCCTGACTGGGACTCGAACCTGCGACACTTCGTTTTGCAGGACAATGCCCAACCAACTGAGCCACTGGTCAAGGCAGGCACCCTCATTTTAAACATGTGATCTAGAAGTTATACACATCCTTTTGGTAAGAATTTTTCACAGGGCCACAAGCGCCTGTGAGAAAGCTGGGCAGCAGACTTCACCTGGGCTATCAGGTGCTGGCTAAAGTCCCATCACCATGAAAATGGGACGAGTGACTGTTGGGAACAACTACTCGCTTCTGCAACAAACTCATCTGCAACAAAGACATGAAGAGGAAGGGAGAGCACGGGCTGGTTTAGGCAGGACAGTCACTTTTAGGCAGGAAGGGGTGTACTGTGTTTTGCACGTGTGGATAATGTCCACTTTTTTGCCCAAATTTTTGAGGGAAAAATAAGGATGCACATTATACGTGGATATAATGATTACATACCATGGGTATAATAATCCCGTGTATAATGCGCACAAAAACATCGGTGTGCATTATACATGGCAAAACATGGGTAATCAGAGAGACATATAATAAAAAGAGGTAAGGAAAAGATCAATGTGGCCCAGGACTTGTGATAGAAGACACAGTTTTAGGCCTTAAGGTCTGTAGTCAAATCTATATATATTGCAATTATTCATGAGCACATGTACATATAAATACATGTATTTAACTAGAAGAGGGTAGATTAATAAAAGGAAAACGTCCAAGGTGGAATAGGAAGGACATGAGAAGATAATTCACTATATGAAAGACAACGAATACGCTAAGTGAAATGCCTTTATAAAGCACAGTGTGTTGGCACAGGGTTTTATTGGACTAACAAAGCTGTACTTAGACCAGTATAGATTTTTGTAGAGTCACTTTACTATGGGCATCTATTGATGTTGGCAGTTGGAACCAGTAGGTCCATGGGCTTGGGACAGGCTAGAAATATGCCTTGGTTATTTTGTGCTTTGCAATGCTGACAATACAGAGGGAACGTTTAGGTAGGAGCTAGAAGAATCTCATAGCTGTGGGCAAGCATGCATTGTCTCTTGGAGTATTCACGTGCTCAGCTGGGGAAGAAGGTGGGAGCTGCTCTCTCTGGGGCTTCTGTCTGACTGAGGTCAGTTGCCTGAAAGAGACGAGCTGAAAGAGGCAGAGACCCAGACCCTCAAAAGAGAACGCTTAGGTGTAGAAACCGCCTTGCCTGGAGGGTGGGTGCATAGACTATTCAGCCATTCTGGCTAGCCATCTCACTGTATTTACTTAAATTAAGAATACACTTTCCCCCATACGACCCAGCAATTTCACTCCTGGGTACGCATTCCGCGGACATCCTTTCACAGGTCCATAGTGGCATATATGATGAGGCTCATAGCTCTATTGTTTTGTGCTGGTGGGGAGCTGGAGGCCAGCTGGGGGCCCATCACTGGGGGAGTGGGTAGCTCAATGTGGTGCATGCTCACCGTGCACTGCTATGCAGTGGTGAGAGGCAGAGGACTGGACATTCACACGGGCACACAGGAGATCTTTAAAACACAGTGCTGATCGAAAAGAGTTAAGAACAGGGGAGTGAAATCTATATTACAATAATATTCATGTAAGTGAAAAACACATACACACAAAACCACAATACGTGTTTTTCAGGAACATATACAAATTTGTAATTTCATACACAAATGAAAGATGACATGCTAACACATTAAAATGGTTGCTTAGGAGGGTGTACGAGAGTCTACCTCCCAAAATAGTTACTCTACCGGAGTTCACTTATCTGCCTTTCCACTCACTCTCAATACCTAGCTTTCCTCCTGCCAGTTCGATCTTAGATGTGTCAGCTTCGACTCTTACATCCTGACTGGACTTGGCCTCTGTGGCTTTGCTCTCTTGGTGTGTAAGCACAGTCATGCCCTGAACCCCACTCTGCCACATGGACTTAGCTTTGACATCTTGTTATGGCTCTCTGAGTTTCTGCTCACCTTCTGGTCTTGCCTTCATTACTCCCAGCTCACTGCGGACAGCTTGTAGTGGTCTTGCTCCACTTCACGGCCATACAGGTCAACTGGGGTGTAGAAGATGGACCTGCCTGAACTTGTGTGATGGATCAGTGATGGCCAAATAAAGTCAGACTTGCCTCAATCTGTCATCACCCCAGACCGTTTGCCCTCCACCCTCTCTTCTCCAGGCTCTGAGCTCTTGTTCTGGACAGCAAGGACACTGTCTGTCTTTTTGTTTCCTCTAACTGCAGCACAGAGAGCCTTTGATTTTTATTTGTTATCTTGACATGTGCTAAAATATTGTAACATCAACCCCCTGTTGTTTCAAAAGCAAAGAGCTAAGTAATTTAGCAAAATACATGAGTTGTTGGAGAGTGGATGATGGAGCCGGGTACCCCAGGCCACACAGCCATGACCCTTGTCTCCGAGCACCCTGCTCCATCTCATGGAGTGAGAAAGCATTCAGGGAGGTGGGGACGTCAGTGAAATTCTCTATGGCCAGGGGGTTACCTGGGGCGGAGATTGATAGAAGAAAATGCAAATCCCCACCTTCTACCTACCTTCAAATGAGAACCGATCATTTGAAGCCACTGGCCTCTATGGCCCTTGGCCCAGGATATTTTTCATATTTCTTGAGCATGGCACAGAAGAGGGTTGTGTAAGCACATGGGTTTGGGATGGGTGGCTGGAGGACCGTTTGTGCAGTCCATAAATTCTAGAACCAACAGAGTGGCTGGGCACATGTGTTCTGGCACCAATTAGACCTTCAGTCTGTGTGGCCCGGTTTCGCAGGGCTCAGTGCCACACACAGCAGCATGACATGGGAGTGGTGAGGACGTGCTTCAGTGCCCGACGACAGTCTGCTGTCTGTTCTCTAGGGGAGAAACGCAGGCTTCTGGAAAATGGCAGCTCTACCACCAGAAGTCCATATGAATAAGAATTGGCTGGGCGATGACGGTGGCAGTCAATAGGTGCACAGGGGCTAATCACATGCCAGAGCCTGGGACCGGGAGCTGCTGTGGCTCAGCTGTGGTGATTATACTGCATGCGCGGTGGCTTTGCTAACATGGAAATGAAATCAGCCAGGAGCAGGAAGTGAGCTGAAACTCCTCCATCTACACTGAGCATTTTCAGAGCCCAAGGGGTTTTGACAAAGGAAATCCGACAGAGGAATCTGGGGCCCTTCCACATGCAAGAAGCAGAGTGGGGAATCTATTTCGGACGTAAATATAATTTCCCTAATATTTTGTGGCTTATGTGAAAAATAGGTCATAATATTGAAATCGAGATCACTCTGGAAAATCCAGGCCGTGTGGGTATTAGTGTTATAAAACCGTTGCTGTAAGATGTTGTGGAATAGAGCAGGAATAACACATCAATAAAATGCCAGCAATACACCAATGGTCTGCTGTTTGGTGAGTTTAATTAAACAATGGATCTTTTGGATGTTGCTGAGTCTCTCAGCAGAGGCAGCCCGAGAAGATAGGCCGAGAAGGTATATTTCGATTCTGGTGGGAGAGATGAATTCAGTCTGGGGGCCGGGAGCAGCGGGGCATTGTATGGGGGGGTGGTAGCGTGTGATGATTATGAGTTCAGGCTGTCTGGGTTCATATCTAGGCTTCAGCTCTTAATTGTGTGATCTTGGACAAATCACTCAACTCCTCTCCATTTTCTTTTCTCCAGCAGAGGTTTGATTCGTGCCTTCCCTATAGGGTTGTTGAAAACACTAAATGAGATAATCCATGTATGAAGGGCACCACAGTGGCTGGAACGTAGAAAGTATTGCATAAAATTTGCTCTTTTAATCAGTATCAGTCTCTCACCCTCTCACTAAACATCTTCACACACCAGGCATCTGTTTTTTATCCAGCTGGACTCCTGCACGCATTGAATAAAACTCCAGCCTCAAAGAGGACAAAGGTAGTTTATAAAAACTGACCGAGAAGTACGTGGTAATGAAGTCATGTGACCAAATCTAAAAGCTGCATTTGGAAATCAGTTTATGAAATCAGCATTAAAAAGAGCAGAGGGTTAGATCCATGTGGTGGGATTTGTGGGGTTAAAGCGGAGACTCTGGTGTGGTGACAACTGCTACTGTGGATGATAACCCTATTTTGCCTCTAGTCACATTTCTATTCTTACAGTGTCCATCCCGACTGGTATGGCTTAAGACTGGCCCACACAGCGTGGTATCAGCACATGCCATAGGGACTGTTGGATTCTCGAAAACTCAGGGAGGGAATAGCCATGGCCATGGGCTGAGGACTGCCTGATACACGGTGTGGGGCCTGCAAAGGTGAAGGGACCATCTTGGGTCCCCCCACTGACCTCATCCAGGGGCCACACATGGTGAAGGATGCTTGCTGCCACCCCGTCCCACTGGGGCAGAGTGGAGACGCACAGGCCCCCCCAGGCAGCTCACGCCCAAGGTGTGCTAGTCGGTTACAAATAGCCCTGACCTCATCCTGTGCCCATCTGAGGGAGAGTCCACCCTGAATCAGGACCATCCTGCTTCCTAATCTCACACAATCATGTGAAATTATTGTGTGAGGGGAGTGATCCGCTGGTCTGTGGCTCTGAGCCCCAGCTTTCTGCTGGGTAAGAAGGTGTTTGTTTTTTTTTAATATAGTTTATTGATTATACTATTACAGTTGTCCCATCTCCTCCCCCCACCCCCCTCCCTGCACACCCCTTCCCCCCACACTCCCCCTCTTTAGTTCATGTCCATGGATCATACATATAAGTTCTTTGGCTTCTCCATTTTCCATACTATTCTTAACCTCCCCCTGTCTATTTTATACCTACCATTTACGCTTCTTATTCCCTGTACCTTTTCCCCCATTTCTCCCCCCATCCTCTCCTCACAGATAACCCTCCATGTGATCGCCGTTTCTGTGATTCTCTTCCTGTTCTAGTTGTTTGCTTAGTTTGTTTTTGTTTCTGTTTTAGGTTCAGTTGTTAATAGCTGTGAGTTTGTTGTCATTTTACTGTTCCTATTTTTTATCTTCTTTTTCTTAGATAAGACCCTTCAACATTTCATATAATAAGGGCTTGGTGATGATGAACTCCTTGAACTTGACCTTATCTGGGAAGCACTTTATTTGCCCTTCCATTCTAAATGAAAGCTTGGCTGGATAGAGTAATTTTGGATGTAGGTCCTTGGCTTTCATGACTTGGAATACTTCTTGCCAGCCCCTTCTC
>VMDR010004771.1:0-57024 GCA_007922815.1 Macrotus californicus
AACAGCCATTAATAATTATACTGATACTACCGAGGATTGCTTATGTGAGTAATGATGGTATGAAATTTTCAAAATGGACACACCCATTACACAAGCTTACATACCCCTGACTGTGCAGTACAATGAACCATACCGGTTGGTTAGCTTCTACAGTTGTACATTTTACTTGCGGAATTCATTAATTCTGCATCTAAGACTACCTTGAACTTGGGTACTCCAGTTTTGTTCCTGTGAGACAGATTAACTCTCCATGTTACAAAATGGAAATGCTCAATTTAACTCATTAATTAAACACATTTTGGGGAAATCTTCTCTGTGCCAAGCACTGTGCTATGGGAAAGAGAGAGGTAGAGAGTAGAAGAAAACAAGCAAATACAATTTCTGCCCTTAAGAAGTACATTGTCTGTGAAAGAATCAGTTCTGCAAATAGATAATTACAAGAAGCCGGGATAAAGCCCTAGATAGGAATCTGTGCAAAGTGAAATGGGAGCATTACAGGGGCACCGTAGGGTCACACTGAGCTGTCTGGATACAGAGGCGTCTAAAAACTCTTGCCCAAAACCAAACACTAAACAGACACAATATGGCCCACTGCTAAAAGACAATGGTTATACCGACATTTTACTCCAGGAGCTGCCTTTTGATAATGACAATGATGGTAGAGAACAGCTGCCACTTTGGAGCGGGGGGGTCGGGGGGGGGGGAGGCGGAGACAAATCTTGTGCAAACTATTCTGAACATATTGTCCAGGGCTACATCAAATAATACATATTTCAGTGTAATAATATGTATTTCAACGTATTCCTGCTTAAAAAACCACAAAGCCCTAACTGAGACAAGGCAGGTTTGAAAACCAAGGACTGTAAGTTTGGAGCTCCATGTAAACAGAAAGGACTTGAAACAGAAAGAAGCAGACAGCATTAGAGATGAACACAAATTCACCCTAGAGGAAGAGATCAATGTGGAACTCAGTCTGCAATTACAGGTATAAGAAACTGTATTTCTGTCCTCCAGCATGCAGAGGTTCAACCTGAATGCCTGTGTTGAGCATACTTGGAAGAGTCTTTCCAAATACTGCAAATTTTCACTGACGCAAAGCTGAGTTCTAGTTCCCTCCCACGGCCCCAGACACTCTTCATCTGGTATGATAGCTCTTGTGGTTCAGGAGACATTGCCGGGAACTGTGAATCTTCTGGGGTTTACGGAGGTTCCTTAGACAATGATCAAGTGAAAGTTTTATAGAGCTCTATAGAGAGTTCTTGTATAAAGCTGTAAAACTCATCTGTCTAGTACAAAGCAGTGGCAGTGAAGAGAGAAATGAACTTGACATTTAAAACCCAGGTTTGAGTTCCATCTGTTATTAATATGTTCTGTGGTTTGGGGAAGATAACTTCAAAATTTTGAGCCTTATTTTCCTTTCCTGACAAAAAAAAAAAAAGACCATAACCCTTACTAGGACAACTTCACAATGGTAGAAAAGATAAATAAAATGCTCATCTATGTGTATCAATTGAGTTACAGTTTCTACAAAAGTATATTTCTATCATTTTTTCCTTCCAGCCTGTGCCCATTTCTCTAGGTCCTTTCCCAAATAAGGTCCTTAGAAGCAATGTGTACAGTCACTGACTCCAATTCCTCTTCCATTCTCACTCGAACCCACACCAACCATTTGCTGTGTGTTCAGATCTCTGACAACATGTCACTCCACTTCTGGGTAGCATCTGGGTTGTCTGACCCCCTCTCCTCCCTGGAAGATGCCTTCGCTTTGCTCCAGCACACAGTACAGCCAGCTGGAGTTCACCTACCACTCTGGCTCCCCTCCTCCATCTCTGTTTGTGGTTCTGGTGGGACCAGGGGGAGCTAGAAGGCTGTGGGAGAGGTAGGCATGGCCTGATAAAGGAGTGCATTGTTTATGGAAAATGTGAATGGAAAATGCTTTTCATTATACCATGTGCTAAGGATTTTAAGCAATTCTCAGTGACAAAAGCTTCCTCTCTGCTGACATGGACCAACCCCACTCTGTCCTGTCCCCTCTGGTGCACTATTAACTAGGCTCTCCTTGCCTCCCTAACCCAACACCTTATAGCAGCACCTCAAGTCAGTCATTAAATCGCTCATCTTTTCTGTCTATAATAACTTCTTCGATGATCTAATTTAATTTCATTGCTGTAAATATCATGTCTATTGATGACTCTCACTTTTTCTCTTGAGCTCAGACAGCCTCACTGAATCCCATTTTCATGTTTTAACTCACTACTGGACATCTCTGACTTAACCTGTCCCAGAGTAAGCTCCTACTGTTCCTTCAAAACCTGTTCCTTTCATGGTCTTCTCTATCTCAGATAAACACCACTCCTTTCTACTAGCTGCTCAGAAAAAAATCTTGTAATCATCCTTAGCTGCTTCCTGTCTTCCCCATTCACTTAATCAACCACAGATCCAATCTTGTCATCACCTCCACCACTGCCTGCTTGTCCAAGCTTCCACATCACTCGTCTGGTCAACAGCAATAACTCCCTATTGAATCTCCCTGCCTCTCCCCACCCAACTCTCATCTATTCTCAACACACAAACAGAGGGATCCCTTTGAAATGTAAGTCACACCCTGCCATTTTTAAACGGTTCCCATTTTACTCAAGGTGAAAGTCAAAGTTTTTACTATGTCTTTCAGAGGCCTTCATTGTTGCTGCCCCCACCCTCTCCATCATCATTTTTATAACTTCATTTTCAAAGGTTTTCCCATTCAGTTCAATCTAAGCCTTATGCTTTGAAGGTACCAAGAAGCCATGTTCCAAACCTCAGCATCTCTGCAGTAGCTGTTGCAGCTGCCTGGAACACTGTTTCTCCAGTTATTTATCTACATGGCCCACTCCCTGGTACCATTAGGATCTTTACTCAAACAACAATTTATTTCCCTCTAAGCACCTTCTCTAAAATTTCAGCTTTCCAAGACTTCCTATTCCCTTTCCTGTTCTATTTTTCTCTATATCTCATATCTTACATTTTTTACTGATTAGTTTTATCTCCCATCTGTCTCATTAAAAATGTAAACTGCTTGAGGGCAGAAATTGTTTCTTTTTGTTCAATGATGTTGTTTTTCCAAACTTCAGAACACATTTAATGAATAGTTGTGAATGAATGAGACTTGAAAAGATGTGTGTATTGAACAGATGTGAAATAGTTTTAAATGAATGAATCTTGTTCATACGCCTCATTTTACTCTGTGACATATCACCACCTATACATACTTCCCTGAGACATGGGTACAATTCCAAACCAATATCACACACAACTTTGTGCATGAAAAAGAAAAGGTTGGTTAATTACACAAATACCTTGGGATATGTGTGTAAACATTGTGTGTGTGTGTGTGTGTGTGTGTGTGTGTGTGTGTGTGTGTGACTGGTGCAGCCCTTCAGTAGGCCAGAACATTCCTTTCATCCCATGAGGAATTCTGCAAACCGCAGTGGAGCATTCACATACTTGTGGAATTCTCCAGCCGTGTTTATTATGGAAGAGTCTAGGGCCAGGACATTCAAGGACCCTCTATACCTATTTGAGAAGGGCTGACTGCTTCCCAGACCAAAGGAAAAAGCTTATCAACTGAACGTAATCCTTTACATCCCACAAGTTAGGAATTTATACAACATCACATTTCTAACCAAAAGAATAGACTTTATTTTTAAAAAGTACATAACCATATTTTATCCAAAATATCTCTTACATTTATTTGCTCAGTGTATTTTTAAAATATTTTATGTATCTTTCTAATTTAATTGTATATTACCAACTTATTGCTCTCACTAAGCATCTGATATTGTCCACTGTGGTTGGAAGTAGTCAATTCTGTTTTCTTCCCTCTTAATTCTCTGAAACACTTAAAGCCGAGCTAAGTGAATACTACACAGATTTTCTGTCACTACCAAATTATGGGCTTGGATAGTCATGAGCTCGGATGAAACATTTGGTCAATACTTGTAATGCTCTCAAGCTCACAATGCTGTGCCTGATCAGTCAACACCCAGGATCTGCGGCTGACCAAATGCCAGCCTCATTCCCCACCCAGTCCCACTGGCCCAATAAACAATCAGAGAATTCTTCCCATTCCTTGAGTACACATCAGACAGTACTGACTTTGAGTTTGCTTAAATTCCTCTGTTCCTGGAAACTCAAATCCTCTCTACCTGTTCAAAACCCAGGTCAAATGCCATTTCCTCCTTACAGCCATCCCTGAGAGCGACTGACTTAGTTGCCATGAGCATATCCTTGCTCAGTAAAACCAACAATAGTTGATTTTTTTTTCTTACAGGATTTATCATATTTTGTCCTGTGTTGTAGTTATTTGTGTACACATTTTCAGTACTAGTAAGCCCCTCTGGGGAAGGGTCATTGCTTTTCATCCTTAAATCACCAGGCTTAGAGCAGTGTGCACCATAGGTGATCAAGAGGTGATTATTTTGTTAGTGAATGAATTATAGAAAACACATTATTTGGCTAATTTTCAGGATTTGAGCAATTTGTTCTGAATTCAAGGCATTATGATGCTATCCATGTGTTATCATGCATCATAATTTCTTAGTCTATGTCATTGATCTCTTTAGTAAAAAATGCTAGCTTGTTCTTCTCAAGTTCCCTTTCTTTTCTCTTGGTAGGTGTCTGGAGATTATGCTGAAGCTGTGTCAGCTTAATTCATAGTTTACCTTCAAGTCACTGAGACTCAGTACCTGGCTCAATATCCTGAATAAGCTATCAAGGCCAATGACATATCTGACTGAAGTCATCATTTTTCCACCTACCCCTTAAATAATGAGAGGTTTAGGCCAAAGAATTAATTTCATCTCCTCCTGGGTTCCTTTGATCTGTGACCTGGTACAGAATTATATAGGCCTAGACTTCCCTTGTAAGAGAATGGTTTGAACACTTAAAAGATCAGAAGGTATTGACAAACTCAAATACCTGGTGGTATAAATCTGGTCACACAGGCACTGTGGAAAATTGGGGAATACTTGCTCCATCTACAGGGAGCGCATGCTGCCCAGATCTAGCCAATGTGCTTTCCATGTGCGAATGTGGATTCACTATTGCCAGATCTCATCTTCCTGAAAAGTGAAATAATTGATTTTTATACGAAATTTCCTGGATGTTAAATATTTACAACTAGCTCAATTTTGTTTATCACTGCAGCACAAACAAAACACATTTGCATGCTGGACTCACCTGTGGCTATTAGTCTGCAGCCCCTGGATTAAAGACACTCTCAAGGTCAACCATGCCATTAGATTCTACAACTCTGAATAAAAGACCAGCTAGCATTACAACTTCTAAAGTGAATGACACCTCTTTAGAAGGATCCTAGAAGATATAAGGAAAGATCCAGATTGGTTGAATAAAATGAAGACATCACCACTGCTTGCTCATCTCCGAACACTACCCTTAAGGAGCAGTTCCAAAATTTGACTGAAACAAATATTCCACAAGAACCAAGTTAATAAGAAAAGATGCTTTTATGGATACCTCCCCTGCTCTACAGGATATGATGCTAAGATGCTTAACATTCCACTAGGTGCTGAGAAAATGTCAAAGTGCCCTAAAACTTTTGATTAAAAGGAATCTTAAAGGCTATTGGGTACAATCACTAAAATGACACAGCTAATGCTTCTGTTTAAGGATGCACACACCACTCACTCCATGTCACAGACAGTAAGGGAATCAGAGACCTGCATTTGACTTACAGCTCTAATGATCACTGGCTGGTGGTTTTGTGCACATTATGTCATCTTTCTGGGCTTCAGTTTCTCTATTTTGAATAAGATAATTGAGTATGTCATTTCTTAAGATCATTACAGCTAGACAGACACTAAGAATAGTATACAGAAGTCTGCCAAAGATTATGTAGCATTTCAACCCATGGGATGAATATTAGCACTGTCATAACAAACTCAAACACAAACATGTATACACACACACACAGAGAAAATATTTCCTCCCACAACTAAAAATGATACAACCTTTCTGAGCATGAAGGAAAAATGATTGCTAAAATTAGCATCTTAAAAATAAATGATGTAATCATTGAAGATGAGATTTTCTTAAAACTGTAGAACAATAAGATGTAATGATAGCTGTCATAAGAGAGGAAATTACAGGAGTTAATTTGAAGGGATTTAGGGGGTGTTTTTTTCTTCCTGTGGAGATTTACTTTTCCACATATCATAGTAGGACTTTAAAGCTAAATATTTCCCCAGGACCTTTGTGATCTATGCCTCATAATGCTGCTGCTGACATTAGGAGAGTGTCATTCAGCCCAAATAGAAGCCTTCTTACACAGAAAGCCAGAGCATGTTTCCGGTTCCAGGTAGTCATTTTCTTGCATTTGCATATCACTTCTCAGTTTACGAGGTCCCTTTACATACATATTCTCATTTATTCTCTAAAAATAGCCCTATTGGTTGGATCTCAGTCATTATAAAACCTCTTTCAGATAAATTAAAAAAATATCCCTCCCAACCTGCCTGCAAGGAAATAATACCCTTTGCTTGCCATTTGACAGCTCAGGAAGCCTTTCCACTTTTCTTGGCTTTTTGAGATAAGATATGACCTGCTGGGTAGTGCAGAAGAGGGAGAGAAAAGGAGGAAGCAAATCTAATCTTAGCGCTAGCCTGCTGATCAAACTTGAACAAATCACTCCAATTCACCAAGCCTCAGTTCACTAAGCCACTGAGTAGAGAAAATTATACCTATCCTACTGCTTTTATAATACAGTTAAGATCAAAATCAATATATAGATAAGTATGTCAAGTAATTGAATAGACTGAGAAATGCTGGTCTACAAATCTCATCAACCCTGGGCAGTGAGGAAGAGTGGACTGTCATATGATCATGGAAAATGATGGGCCTACCTGGAACTGCAAGGTGGTGGTGGAGATGACCAGAAATGCAGGCTAAGGGACAGGAGAAATCGGCTAATAGAGAGAAAACCTATCTCTTTGCAGAACTGGTGACAAGCCACCTGGCCTTACCTGACTAGGCTGTGGCTGGTCCCCACGGCTCTTCTTTCTCTTCTTGGATGAAGGGGCTCAGACACAGGCAGTGGTCAGTAGAGGTGTATTGACACAGATGAAGCCAGACAGATGGGTTCCCTGGTGCTGTCACCCACTCAGTGTGAATCTCGCCTCACTGAGTGGGCTGAGAGGTAAGTGCTCAGTCACAAAGGGTCAATGAAAGGACTGGGGATGTTTACAGGGTGGAACTCAACCTGTCAGGGACAGGGAACTGGGTTTGTGGGTGGGGCCTTTCTCGTTCTACAGGGACACACCTCTCTCTCCTGTCCTTTCTTTCAAGAAGTCCTGGATGTTTCTGCCAGCTTCCTCTTCCACTGAAATCTTTTCATGGGGTGAGCAGGAGTATGTCCATTCCTCCATGGCACCTATGTGCCCCCAGTTAGCTGTAAGAAAGCTTAAGTCTGAAGCCTACAGTCCTATTATTAAAATTTTTTATGATGACTTGACTTATTAGATATTTGCGATTTTGAGCATCATCATCACTTTTGTATCAGAAATATAGAGGACATGTAGAGTAGTAGTATATCTCTGAGAATAAACACAAACATAACACAAGCACTTGGAATCTCTGGGCAATAATCCTATTAAAGTGTTTGCCACGTGATATTGTTTTCCATTTAAGTGTACATCCCTTTCACTAGACTGTGAGCCCCCTGAGGGTAATGACTACCATATAGTCCCCAAGAATATTATCGTGTAATAAGTACTAAATAAACACATATTGAATTAATGATGATCAATTAATATCTATTTAATGAATCCCAATTTGCTATTTAATGGCTTTGCACCCTATGGCAAGTCATATTTTTATATTCTGAGCTGATATATGTTTTTGAGATTTTATTTATTCTTAGAAAGAGGGGAAGTGTATTTATTTATTTTTAGAGAGAGAGGAGGGGAAGGAGAAAGAGAGAGAGAAAAACATTGGTGTGATAGGTTGCCTCTCACACACCTGCAACTGGGCACCTGTGCGCTGACTGGAAATCGAACCAGCGACTTTTTGGTTTGCAGACCAGTGTTCAATCCACTAAACCACACCAGCCAGGGCCTGAGCTGATGATATTTTTGGTCACGTATAAATTGGGGGTATCATTTCTCCTTCAGAGATGTTGAATTTGGAAGGAAGCATATGAAAATGAACCCAGAATAACAATGATATAGCAACAATTGCTAGAAAATGTCATCAAAACTTAATGAATTGACTTCAAAACCCAAATAAGTTTTCTGTATAAGAGTGGTATAAAGTATAAACTGTGAAAAGACATCACATGTCCACCTGTCTTTTTTACACCTCCACAACATCTAGGACATCAGTTTATGCTTTCATTCCGCAGGTAGTTAACTGAGCAACTATCTTGACCATTCTCAGTTTTTAAAATAGATGAAGATAGGGAAAAATGAATGAGACATAGTCACAGGCAGAGATGAATTTTTGGAAGACAGAAGAGGACAGAAAACAAAGTGCTGTATATGTATGATTGAATTTGTGTGTGTTCCACCCTAAATATTCTATTCCATTCAGCAGATTCTGGCCAAGTCAGATTGTATTTGTTTGATGACTGAAGAAACTGGGGTGTACTAGGACACTACTCTGGCTGGATTCCATGCTTTTATTTTCTCCTTTTAAAAAGAAACCTAGCAGACACTCACCCCTCAAAAATAGGTTGGGCACGGTTTTGGGCACATGGAGATCGTGAAGAGATTTTATAGAAAATAAGGTTCAAGCTGCCAACTCACCTAAGGTCACCTTAAAAAAGTCCCAGTAAGTAAACAGTCTGTTTGCATGCCCTCACAATGTCTAGGATATAATCATTTATACTTTTATTCAGCAAGTACTTAACTGAGCAACTAGGTAGGCAATTCTTAGTTCTCAAGGAGACAATAAAGAAAAATAATTAGACACCATCTCTGGCACAAGGAATTCAGGAAGAAGAAATATGTAGAAAAGAATAAGCACCAGTGATAGGATCGTAACAAGCACTGTGAGAGTCCAGAGGAGGGAGCAATCCAGAGAGGCTTCACAGAGGAAGATGCACCTTTAGATCTGGACTTGAGAACTTAACAGGTGAAGATGTGGAATTACATGTAAATGTTAACTGGGAGACACGCCGAACCACTGCTCCATGATCTAACTGATTTACCTCCTCCTTACTACAGACCAAGGACAAAAAGGGAGTTTCACATAACTGGTATCTAGGTCACTCCACTTATACACCACAAAACTACAAGGCAATTAGAAGTAATTGCGAGACAAATACTGTTCCCACTCAGCTCCAAGTGTCTTTATGATGGCTCGGGATGGGGTAAAAATGGGGGCGGGGGGGGTGGGGAGCTGAGAGATGCTGGATCCCAGCCTGGTCTCTTAAGAGTGGGACCGACCAATGCATTGCTGTGTGAAATGTGTTATTTTAAAGGGCAAGAGATTCTGTGAAAAGACATCACATGGCCACGTGGCAGCTAGCTCATTATCGCTACATCTCCAGTGGCTGCTGAATATTCTCCCAGCTCATGCTGTGCTCCTGTCACACTGTACCCAGGCAATAAATGGAGCAAGGAACAATGTGTCCAGAAAAGGCACCAGTTGTAGAAAGAATGTCACACAGAAAACCTGGGCCTGGTCCCTCGTCTGCCACTCGCTGGGATCAGCAGTTAGTAGCTTAGTCTCTTTCAAGCCTCGGTTGCTTCTTCTGTGCAATGGGAATTATAATGCAGACCCCACCCACCTCCTGGAGCTGTTGAAGGAGAAAATAAGATTCTCGAGGTGATATAAGCTTTGGAAACACTAAGTATTTGCATGAATGCACAAAGCTATTATGACGGGTCCTATGATGACACGTGGGATTCACCTTACGTCTGCTCTTTCCAGTCATATCATAGGCTGTGCACAGATCTGGTGAGTGACATGCTCAACAGCTAAGGAGCAGAGAAGCCCAGGAAAACTTTATTACATAGGTTCCTTGAGATCATTCCTCTTGGTGTCTTATCTCTTCTACAGCTCCTGTGACAGCCTTGGTAATGTATTTCGCTTCCCCTTCTACTTCAATTCTACTGTCACTAAGAGAGGATGTAGGTGTTACGTATTTGGGTTAGAAAACACTGGTTTATGGGACCTCCTCTTCTCCTGACATTTTTCTGATGGGCACTGAGTGACACCCCAACGATCACACAGCTGGCCTTCTCCCTGGCCCCAGCAGGGCTGCTTTCCTACCTACATGCCTTGGGCAGCACATGGGCAGGAGAAAGTGCCAGCAAGGACAGATCCTCAACAGATCCGAACCAAAACCACCTCCATCCCAGGTTTTCCCGTAGAGGGTCATGCAAAGAAGGACTGGTTCATAGACATGTATCACCAAGGGCAAGTGGGCACTGTCTACAGGAAGCCCACATGTGACTTCCCAGCTCTGTCCCCTCCCCAGGAGTCTTTTGGGAAGAAGATCACAGTGATAATGAAGATACTGGATCTAGTTGTGGAAGCACACAGGACCCTACAGACGGGTTATCCACTGAGAGCTGTACGAATGGAGTTCACAAACTATGTAGCTAGGCCTGCCCTTCTTTTGAGCTCCAAAGGCACATAGCTCACATCACTAGATTACACCTTATTGTGATTAGTTTTCTCCCCAGATACCTATCTGTCTATTGTCCTTAAGGAGGGGCCATGTCTTAAATATTCATTTAGGATCTAGCACAGTAAAATGTTAACAGAGGTACTCAAGAAATGTTGGATGGATGGATGAATGAACAAGCACACAAAAATATGAATTATTCTGTCTTCCTTTATAGCCCCACCAGGCCTGGCCACTGGAGAGATGCCAAGCAGGAGAAGGAGAAACAATTAGTTTCTCTGTGATTTTGACAGGGGACTAAATTCAGCCCAAAGCATCTTTTTTTTTCATCTCTCTATTTACTCTGGACAATCTGTCCCTTATCAGATGAGCTCAAGGCTGGTGGAAATATGCGTATTTTATTTGAAAATATCTTCTTCGTGCAGTTTTGTTTTGCTGCCCAGACATTTGTCTGCTTTGCTGTATGTTGTGTATCAGATAGGACTCAGACAAACTGCTTTGGCTTTCTAAACTGTTTTGTTTTCCACATTCAATTATGATTTATCTCATTTCCCTTCCTGCATCTCACTCTTATTCCCAAGTTTCAGTGCAACTCACAATGACAGAGAACAATTTCATTGTTACTTAGCTTCACCAAGGGCTAAAAAAGGCATGGTAGTTAAAAGGCTTAAGATTTAGTTCCCACCTGCCACTAACAAGCTGTTTGATCATCTGCTGATCACCTTTCCTATCTTGGTCTGCTTCTCCTTTACAAAATATAGTCTGCTTTAGACTGCCACCGAACCTAAGTGCAATAGCCTGAAACTCTCTGGGCACCAAGCTTCAGTAACACGTGACATTTTTCACATTCAGTGCAGCCAGAGAAGAATTCTCATTTTTGGTTTTGGCTTCAGGCAATGGTCCAGTAGTGGCCCACTGAAGCCCCACCTCATTCTCCTCCCCAAACCCCCATCCTACTCCCTGATCCATCTCAACCCAGGGTGATTTCATGGGTATGCAATGGGGGTAGTTGCACAGGGCTCTGAATACAGAAAGGCCTCATGCTCGGTTTTGCTTTGCTGTCACCATCTTGAAATTCTTAATAACTTTTGAACAAGGAGACTGCATTTTCATTCTGCACTGGGGTTCACACACTGTGTAGCCTGTCCTGCCTCAGCCCCTTACACCCCCACTTCCCCAAAGCAATAGACAACTAAGAAGCATCAGGCAAAGGAAAACAAAGGTGCAGCTTTGCCAGCCATTAATGAAGTGCTCCCATGGCAGAGCCTTGTCATGAAACTCCCTGCCTTATAAATATAAAATCAAAGAAAGGGCAAGGTGGGAGAATATGAAACCTGCCACAGTCCCCGCCCCTATCAACCTTCCCTGTCTTGGGTGGGTTAGAGGCCTGACTCATGCCCAGGGTGTGGCTCACCATTCCTGCTAAGCACTGGGCTTGTCCTTGCTCATAGAGCTGAGGAGGAAAAGTGGGTTACACTGGAGTGGGTGTGGAAGCCACCCAGTCACCACCCCACCTCACAGAGCTGAACAGGATCTTCAGGCAGACCTTAGGCAGCCATCACAGTCCACCTTCCTTCATCAGTGAAGCAACCTCTTCAGATCAGAGAATGGCCTGACCCAAGTTCACACAGTGAGCCAGTGTCCCATGCACCCCATGGCATTAATTCCCTTGTGGGTTCCTTCCCCTTTCAATATAATTGGGGTCCACAAGGAAAGAACCTACTTCTCTGTCACACAGGTAACACAGTCCCACACCAGGGCAGTAACTAGAAGATTCTGATGCTCAATATGTATTGGTCAAATTAAATTGCAGATGACCCTGATATTTTAAAACCACAGTGTAATGAAATCATTACCATCAGCTCTTTTCTCCTACCCAAAGTTCTTCTTCTAATAGCCTGAGTCATCTTGCATATTTCAGCAGGGAAGACTCAAAGGAGGGAGACAAATCTTATGAAATTTAAACATGTGAATAAAGAGTGTCTCATAAAATATAATACAAATAAGACAAGCTTTTGAAACATTGAGACTCTAAGCAAAGTGTGAAGGGCACTAGTTAGAATGAAAGGTAGCACCCATCTGTGCAGGTGAGGGGAGTTACTTCTGCGCCCTCATTCACTCACTCCCAGGTGTACTTGGGCACGGAGACACTTGGGAATGTTTCCCTGCCTGGCCTTTGGCTTTCTGGTCAACAAGGTAAAGAGGTTTGGATGTGTTCAAAGTGAAGTCCCTCCCAGGGCTGGCATTCCATGTTTCTAGCACAAAATTGTTAACCATCTTCACATCAGCACCATGACTACAAGACTGATTTTCAGGGTTAGGTTATATTTTAGTTGGCACAGCAAAATAATGAAAGCAACAAAACAATTCAATGAGAAAGACTGAGTTCTGATCATTAGAGGTGACCGTAAGAAGCCGCCGCTATAGAATTTTTCTGATGCCAAATAGATGAGGCTGTAACTCTGAGGCACCAGAAATAGATTGAGGGGGAGGCCCCAGATGTCCAAGAAGGGGCACAAAGACAACGAGTCCCCCCCAAGTGACTCAGTTTAGACTGAGCCCCACCCCAAGCACAGTCACTTGGAGAGTCCTTCTGCTCTGTTGGGATGTGTGAAGAATGAAGGAGATGGTGGACTCTAAGGCCAAGACCACATAACTGAGGGTCTTAAACACTAAGTCAAGAGTTTGTACTTTATCTTCATCTTTATTATGTGCAGGGAACTTCTCTTGGTGATTCTATTTTGACATTTGATGATCTCTTAGGAGCTGTAACCAGACTGCAAACACACAGCTTCAGATAGCTGCCCAGATCACATGGGGAGGGGGTGGGAGTTTTCTGTTTTTTTGTCTGTCTTAGTTCCAGACCCAGCCACACTCCTACCTTTGTTTCTGCAACATGAGGAATTTTGCACGTTGGTAACAGCACTCTGTGACCATCTGCACCAAAGCCTGTCCTAGTTTGGTCATCCTGACTTGAGTCTGAGCCCAGACCTTTATGACAGGGCGTCCTTTAGTGCAGGGTCTAGGAAAGATGACCTGAAGAAAGTATTTGATATGCAGGCAGTCCCTGGACCACAGCCTGAAAACCTTTTGTTTAAGATGCATATCCCCAGGCCCCATTCTTGATTTACTAGGCTAGAATCTCTGAGGGTGGGCTCAGGATTCTCCATGTTCAGAAGTCCTACCAGATGCGTCTTATAAATATCAAAGTCTGAGAACTGGAGCATCACACTTTCTCAAGCTACTGTCAGAAAACTCCAATATGGAGGAAGCTGTATAAGACCCAGGGGCAGGAGCTTGTAGGATGAATCAGCCCTGCTGCAAGGAGGCTGTGGTGAAAACTGTGTGTCTGGAACACTGGGTGGCAGACCGAGCGCAGTGTGTGATAAAGTTAGAAGACAAGCAATTTGTACAGAGGTGACACACAACCTTTTTATTGCCGCCTTGCTCCTGACTGTAGGATATAAGAGTTCCTAGGTGAATTCTGGGTTTCAGTAGTTTCCATCCCAAATTCCAATAACTGAATCCCTGCACTCTCACTGACTTATACCTACATAAGCAAGGAACTCACTTCATAAAAACAACAGGGGGAAATAAAAAAACACAAAGGGACCGGGGCCAGAGCTAGCTGCATTATGCAAAGGTCCACAAAAGGGAAAGCATGAAGGGGTTTAAGAAGAGAAGGAGTTGGCAAAGTCCGCCCTCGCTCCCAAGAAGACTCCTGACAGGCGAAGGACAAGCCCCCACTCCCTAGAGTTTTCTTAAAGCACGTTTGGGACCCAGGTGCTGTGGGAACTGCAGAGGGAACCTGCCACGCAACGTGCCACATCCGTTTTCAGAGGGTGTCGACACCCTCTCCCCACACCTGCTGTTGCCAAATATCACCCTGATTTTTTTTCTCCAGCCTCCTGTCTTGATGATGATGATTAAATATTCATAGAATGCTGTGATGCCAGAACACTTTGTGAAATTTCAGATACCTTTTTCTTTTTTTTTTAAATGGAAGCTTTTCCTTTTCTTTCTGATTATCCCAATTTTGAAAACAGGTAAAAGAATGACAAATGCCAATGACTCCTAAGTTTTTACAATTGTGTTTCAAGCCCAAAGTGTCTGCCACTTTAAGAAGAGTAAAGCACAGAAGTTAGAAAACATTCTACGTTTTGTTGTTCATACAGCAAAACAATTTTTCATTTTACTGCAGGGTCCATTGACTCTGTAAAATACAAGTAAATGCATGTATGTATATCTGTGTATTTTTACTTATGCTAAAAGTTTACCTTATTTGAAAAAAAAATGTATTTTTAAAAATATTTAGAATCACAGACTCTTGGCTAAGAGTTAGTAATCTCATCTTACCAGCTGTTTTCAGAACAAGTTTCAGGGAGCCCTGAGGGTCTCACAGAGATGCCTCGGGGCTACCATGTGAGACGAACTAGGCCCCAGAGCACAAAGCTAACAGGCACCTACCCCAATTCAACCAGAGCAATGCTACTGCTACCTGCGTACATGTGAAACGTTCTCATAATATTTAATCTTTAAGAAGTTGGTGAAAGGAGGCCCCGGGAGTACACATGGAAGCCTAATTCCTTAACTTTACATTTTATAAAAAATATAAGACACAGAGAAAAGTGACTGTCCCAAAGTCATATAAGGAGTGTTAGCTTGAGTTCAGTATTTGCTTTTTCATTGTACCTTGGTGTCCCATGGAACTCATAATTTTAATAAAGAAGCTTGTTTATCACCTAGAAGTGTTATGGCTTAAGCCTAAAACTGGTAAGTCATTAAAATTCCTGGGACAACTGTCTATGAAATAATCATAAACTGAAGGTAAGATGCAAACATTTTTGCTTCCTGAATAAGTTTGACATTCTTAAAGGTCCCCAGAATAGCTGAATATTGTCAGTGTTGATCACAGCTCCGTCTTGAATCATAACACAGTTAAGTTGGGTGAGCACACTCTAAAATTGCATTTAAAATGCCTACTAAAGAAAGTTGTCATCAAGCTGAATCAATGCTTCAGTGAGAAGTAGTCACTCAGAGGAAAAAGTACCAATAAGAACCCTATTTTGGATCAACTCGTGTCTTAATATTTATTTCTTCCTAATTATTTATGTAATACTTACTATGTGTCAGTAACTGTTGTAAAATGCCTTACAAATATTAATCATTTAGTCCCCGCGATAACCACATGGGGAAGTACTATATATAATTGCCATTTTACAGGTGGAAAAACTGGGCACAAAGAGACTGAGCAATGACAACTATCATAGAGCTGTTCACTGTGACAAGTCTCAAAGATACTTTCCTAGATCACATTTAGCATAAAGGGTATCACATCACTATCAGGATTATTCCACCAGACTCTCCTGAAGTTACTCCAAGACCTTCCAAAAAAGCAGAACCAGTTAGAATCTGTGCCGATTGATTTCATTGCCTAATATTATCACCTTGTATTCTGCCAACACCCTGTTAATGCTTTACATACATGACAATTCTATGAGGGAGAGATTGCCATTAGACCCATTTTGCAGGTGAGAGAAGAGACTCACCAAGGGGACAGAATAGGCCAAAACTCACGGGCATCTAAAGGGTGGAGCTGGCGGTCAAACACACATCGTGTGTTAGCAGAGGTCTTTAATTGACTCCTGGAGATTTGTTTGTTTTGCCCACAATGTTTTACCAGTTTTTGGAACAAGATGCTAAAATCTAATAACTGAGAGGTTTCAATGAAAAATCTAGAGTTTGATTTTCCCCTCTTTAGGTGAGTCATGGGTGCACTTTTCCAGCACGCCAGAGTTCCCACCACTCGCCATCATTTCACACCCCGCCACTTTGTGCCTCTGTTTACTGGCCTGGCTCTTTGAAGCACCTTAGCTGTTGGGCAAGATGCTCTGTGAGTATCTTTCCATGGCAGGTGATCTTGGCAGTAGACTCAGAGTTTTCAAACTTGAGGAATGCACTGATGTCTTTCACAAGACAAAAATAGTGTCGTGAACCTCTGAAATACATCAAAAACTTCTGAGATTTTTGCGGAGCCCTCTTCAAAAATCATTGTTAAAATGCAATTGAATATTTTAACAGAAAATTGTTATTACATATATAGAAATGAGATTTAGATTTCAATTGGTAATCTTTATTAACATTAAAATCAAAACAAAATTAAAACTTAAATAGTATAATGCTTTCAAGGTTCATCCAGCTGTAGCATGTATTGGTACTTCATTGCTTTTCATGGCCAAATAATATCCCATTGTATGGGTAAACCACATTTTGTTTACCCATTCATCTGGCTTTGTGTGCCAGGGGTTGGGGGAGGGGAGAGTAGGGAGTAACTGCTTAATAGGTTTCCTTTGGAGGCGATGAAAAGGTTCTGGAACTAAAGAGTGGCGATGATTGCACAACACGTGAATGTACTTAGTATTGAAAATGGTATTTTTTTCAAGACTTTATTTAATTTATTTTTAATGCTATTTTTAATTTTAATAAAATAGATAATTTTCATTATTTATTTTATTTTTAGACAGAGGGGAAGGGAAAGAGAAAGAGAGGGAAAGAAACATCAATGTGTGGTTGCCTCTCATGCGCCCCCTACAGAGGACCTGACGGAACCCAGGCCTGTGCCCTGACTGGGAATTGAATCAGCGACCCTTTGGTTCACAGCCTGCGCTCAATCCACTGAGCTACACCAGCCAGGGCTTGAAAATGATATTATGTTACATGTATGTATCACAATTTTTAAAAAAACCTTCAATCACACTTGAACATTCCAAGAAAGCAGACTTCAAAGAATCAGTCATCAAAGTAAGCTCATTTAGACTGTTTGATAGCCTTACAAGTACTCTGATCTCCTTTAAAATGGAAGCCAGCATCCCTGATACAAATCTTTGGAACCCTACATGATATTTCCCTGAACATCATCTCTGCAAATTTTCCTACTTGTATCTGACGCTCATAGCAGCCTGGAAGAATCTGTTTTCACGTGATTTTTGAGACTTTCCTACCCCCATGTCCTTACCCTCCGACTGACATAGAATTTGAAACACTGCCACCCTCTCCCATATCAGCCACCAGAGACCCAGACGACGCCATTATCTGGCCATTGTAGAGCCAGATGCAAACATCACTTCTGATCTAACTTACTGCACCTTCCTTGTCGTATTACTTACCCACGAGCTCCAAAAGCTCTCAGTGTTTCTTCATCGCAAAGCAAACTGAGCACAAAATTATTAACCTGTCATTAAAGACTCTTAACAATAAT
This sequence comes from Macrotus californicus, assembly GCA_007922815.1. Taxonomy (NCBI): domain Eukaryota; kingdom Metazoa; phylum Chordata; class Mammalia; order Chiroptera; family Phyllostomidae; genus Macrotus; species Macrotus californicus. Next base: position 17,886 of record VMDR010004771.1, read on the forward strand.
GCCTCACCCTTATTCCTCGTTATTTCCTTACACATATATCATATACTCCAGTCAAACTAAACTGCCACCTTCCCCAATATGTCTCACACATCTCTACACCCATGCCTTTCCTCAGAATGTTCCCTCGGCCTGGAGTCCCACCCATCACTTCCAACTCGAAAGACTTCAGAGCCCCAAGACTCTATCCCACACGTGCCTTCCCCACGGAGCTTCCTCCAGTTGTTACCTGCCTTCCACCATTCAGATGCTCCCTGCCTTGACATTGACTCTTCACATCCTTTAACCTTTTTTGCAGGACCTACAGTATCTGTCTTATAATATAAGTATTTCTAGGCTGTGTCGTTCCCTGACTAATCTGTTAGCTCTTTAAGAATAAGAACTGTCCCATTAATCACTACAAGTACCATCGCTCCTGGCCTTAAATAGGTACCCAATTAACACTTATTTCATGTAATAAAATGGTACAAAATAAACAGATAAAAGGTGAAAAAATGGATATTACATTTAGACCTACTGCCAGTCTTTTGGGCCTAGAAAAAGGAATATTGTGTCCAGTCACGGCACCTGAAAAAAATAGTTGATGAGGGCAGGCAAGCAGATGTGGATAAGAAAAACAATAGGCAGAACTTGCTATTTATTAAGCAGGGGGAAATATTCCATCAGGTACCTAATATATTTGTATCACTTCGTTCCCACAATATCCATCAACTTGAGGGCCGAAGCAACTTAGGAGAAAGATGAGTAACTTTCACAAAGTTGCACAGGTAGTTTGATTCTAAAGCCTATCATGCTGCTTTTACAACAAAAGAAAAGTGAGAAAGGCCATACCTACTTCCTCCAACCCTAGCCCCATGATGATTTTACACCAATCATCTCAGCAGCGTGCTGTCGGTGGGAATGCAGATGGTGCAGCCACTGTGGAAAGCAGTATGGTGATACCTCAAAAAATTAAAAATGCGCCCTGGCTGGTGTGGCTCAGTGGATTGAGTGCTGGCCTGCAAACCAAAGGGTCATTGGTTCGATTCCCAGTTAGAGCACATACTTGGATTGCAGGCCACATCCCCAGTAGGGGGCACATGAGAGACAACCACACATTTGTGTATCTCTCCCTCTTTCTCCCTCCCTTCCCCTCTCTCTAAAATAAATAAATAAATAAATAAATAAATGAATAGATAAATAAATAAATAAATAATTTTTTTTTAAGGATTGAAAATGCGCCCACCTTTAGACCCAGCAATCCCACTTCTGGGAATATATCTGAAGGAAGCCAAAACACTAAGTCGAAAGAACATAAGCACCCCTATGTTCATTGCAGCATTATTTACAATCATCAAGATATGGAAGCAGCCCAAATGTCCATCAGTAGATGAGTGGATAAAACAACAATGGAAAATTTACAAAATGGAATACTACTTGTATGGGAAATTTACAAAATGGAATACTACTTGTTTGTAAAAAAGAAGAAAATTTTATTCTTTGTGACAGCATGGATGGAACTAGAGAACATTACGCTAAGTAAAATAAACCAGTCAGAGGAAAACAAATGCCATATGATTTCATTCACATGTGAAACCTAATGAACAATCTGAACTAACAAGGAACGTGGGGACAGACTCATTAGATAGAGAGCAGGGTGACAGCTCGTGGGATGGGGGCAGGGTTAGAGGATGGAGGGATTGAGCAAAAAAGGAAATAGGACTCATGGACATGGGCAACAGTGTCATGATTGCAGTGGGGAGGAGGGTAGAAGGGCACTAAATGGTCATGGAAAAATACAATAATGATTAAATTAAAAAAAATAACAATAAAAGCTAATGCCTCCTAAATGCCTACCATGAACCAGTCAATTAATAGGTACATTACACACATTACCCCAAAATTCTCCCAACCACCAGGAGGTAAGTATTACAAATCTCAAGGCAGGGAAGGAAACTGAAGTTCAGCGATATGTTCAAGGTCATGCCACAGTGAAAAGACAGAATCCAACCTAGATCTCTGTGAAATGCCATTTCAATTACGCCTCACTGCCTCTTCTGTACAGACCCTAGCCATAGGTGGTATATTAAAAAGATTCTCAAAAAAGCACCACCCTGAAAGGAATTGCTAGCTTGAATATGAAGAGCACAATAAGAATTTTCCATTTGGTAATCTAAAATTTCATCCCCCAGAGAAGAATATACCTGGCAACAGGTGTGGCAAGTGAAGAGTGTAGGGCAGCACCCCAACATTTCCCCTGAGCCTTTACCTTTCCCTGGAGTTCTTTTATTTTCATTTCTGTTGCCACCACCAAGCTAAATCCACATCTCCCGGGGCTGAGGGGGAGGGGAGAATGGGAGAGGAATACTTTGCTTCTTTTCTTCTAGGTTTAAGGTAAACATAATCTTTCCTATTGTTTTCCTTAGCACATCAGACACAGGGTGATATATTCAAAATGAAATTTACCAAACACTGAGAAAAAAACCTAAATGGAAATAAAGAAAATAAGAAGAGCACAAAATAGATGACTAATCCCAAGACTTCTAACTAAAGAAGGGCACTGAGCACCAAATTCTATCACATTTCCCCAGCCAAAGGTCATCTTAAACAATTTCCAAGCATCTTTCAGGGGTTCATCTTGACTCCCATGAGAGACCATCTCCCCACCATGGAAAAGAAATCACCCCATCAAGTCCCTAGAGTCAACTTGCAGACTGCCTTGGTTTCTTCCTCTCAATTCTACTTTAGTCTCAGAAAATTCAACTCATTTACCAAGAGTTGCTAACTGACATCTTCAAGTCCCAGTGAGGTCTGCAGCTGACCTCAGCTCAGGGTAGCAACTCTGCCCACTTCCTCCTGAGCATTCAGTTGCCACCACCCCCCCATCCACCCACTCAACCACCAAGAGATGTTCCTTTGAAATGTGAATTTCAGTATCTATTTTGACATTAAACACAGAGTGTCAATCTCTGAGGAGGCCACGCTCTGTACCCCTCCACAATATCTCCAAGGCTGCAGGCAGGAGAGCCTTGCAGCTCATGACCACCACAGTAACACTCATCAACCTACCATAAGAGTGTTAACCCAAGGGCTGTGGGTGTGAATATTCAGGATTTGAGTAAAACAGATGTCCTCTTTCTCATTTCCCATCCCACATTGCACTCTGAAGATCAAGAACAACATACAAGATAATTAAACCACACCAGCCAGTGAATCATCCCTGTTTGGGACTGGTGGCTGACACTGGGTTGTCAGTAGTAGCAAGAACACATAAATAACAGCGCAGCATTAACAAACACTGCTGCCTTACACTGCAGCAGGGCTCTCCGGTTTACAAACACTGCCCACCTCTCACAGCCCTTGGGCCTCTGATCCATTCTAAGAAATCACCAGGACAGACAGCAGCTCAAACTTTGCCCTTCTCTCTTCCCAAATTCCCCCTCAAGAATTTTTTCTCTCTTTCCCGAACTAACCCCCTCTCCATTACTATGACATACCATGCCTATGTCTGCTTCTCTGCTTTTGTCTTTTCTGGCACCTCTGCCTGAAACACCACTTCTATCCCTTCCTTCACCTGGTGGAGTCCCTCCATCTTCCTGAGACTCATTCCTCAGCAAACTTTGCTAATTCTCAGAACTGGGTCTGCCTTTGCTCATCTCTTTTTTAAAAAAACTAGAAAGAAACTATTATCTTTTTCAAGTGCATCTCTCCGATTAATTACCATTTTGAATATTGTTTAAAAGTATACTATGATTTAGCATTAACACAAACATTTGTGAGCACAGAATGACACACACCCAGGGCAGCAGGGTGTCAAGGTAGTATGTGAGGAGCACATTTTTGTCATTGTAAGAATAACTGCCAGCTACTTAGAAGAAAATCCTGAAGACAATACATATTATTATCTTAACAGCTTTCACAATAAATCTTTTTAAGAGGAAAATTGCCTTTGTCTAGGGCAAAAGGAAAAAATACCTTGGTAAGCTCTTGGGATAGCAAATGTGCTTTTGAGGACAGCTTCAGAGAAGTGAGCAAACATCTGTGGTGAAAATGAGAGTAATTTGGTTTTGTTCCTTAGAAGAGGGAGTGTGAAAAGAAGACAACCGAACTGTGAAGTGAGAGGAAAGAGACATCCAACAAGATGCAGACACACTGAACTATATAGGGGGAAGTCGGTGAGAGTAGATGTTGATGAGAAAGCCAAAAGATATTTTTAAAAAGCTGGTGCCCGCTCTTGCCATTTGAAGGTCTTGGAAAGCTAGAGATCTGCTCAATGTCTCAGAGCCTCAGGTCCCCCGGCTGAAAAAAGTGGATGATAATGAACCTAGTGCCCAGGGCAGCCTGGGAGACTGCGAGATAAAAATGGGCTTGAAAACCAGAGTGATGGTGACTATGCCTCACGTGAGATGGTTTGAGGGATGCTCCAGTGTAGATGGTGAATGACCATGATGTTGACATTCAATGTCTCTTCGATTACATTAGGTTTGGCCAGAGTCTTTTTGTTTTAAACATGGCACCGGAGAACCAACAGAGTGATATTACATTAATAAAGTCCCACAGCAAATAGATAATATTCCTTGAATGCATTTACTTATTTATTCAAGCCTTTATTAGTCTACATGACATGCATTGCACAATACATGGCACCAGTAGTTCAGTCTTTGGTGCCATGAGACAGGCTGGGCTCCCTATAGTCTGAAAGGAGAGAGAACGGCAGAACTTACAAGAACTCCTGTCACAAAGACCCATCGGGTTTCCATTCATCAACCTAGCCCAGGTAGGAAGAGGGGAGGGCAGTCACCAGGCAGATCTGCCCATGCCCCTGGGATGCAGCAATACTGTGTTTGTTTTGTTGTCCTGGAACCTTCCTCCCAAAGGATGAAAAATGCCTACTATACTTCCTTACCATCTAATCAGTTCCTCCGTTTCTTTTTCTGTCCTCCCATGCCTTTTGCCAAAGACATCACTAGGCAAACCAGAACAGAAGGTGGCCGGAACCTGGCCTATGTGTCTGCCTCACAGAGCTCCAAGCCAGAAGGAGGGTGCCCCTCACTGAGTTCCTGGCACTTGAGGTTCAGTCTGGAAAGGAAGTGTGGCCATCTGCCTTGGACTCTATCAAACGGAGTCTGTCCTCACTGCTCCATCCTGTAGACATGCGAATCATGGACCACTTGGAAAAGAAACAAGCTCTCTAATTCAGCTTAAGCAATGACATCTCTAGAGTCAAAATATAGGGAAGGGAAGGGAAGATGAGAAAAGTAGCTCAGTGCCTGCTCCTCAGGACCCAAGACATATTGGTGAGCCCTGGGACCCTGTCTGGCTCAACACTCATGCCAGCTTCTTCAGTGAGAACCAGAGAAGCAGGCTCAAGGGGGCTCATAGAAAGCACTGGTTCAACCACTCTCAATTTGTAGATGAGGAAACTGAGGTTGAGAAAGAGACAGTGACAACAGAGTGAGAATCAGGCATTCCATCTCCTGGCTTATGTCTCCTTTCACCACACTGATGGCTGTCCCCACTGGCTGACGAGAGCCAGAGAAGTGCGCTGGTTTAAGTGAACCCCAGCAATGCTCAGTGTAAGAAATCTATCCCCCAGCCTGAGAACTCCATCAGCGGACTATCCACAGGCCTCCAGATAATACAATTTATGTCAAAACAACTTTTATTTCCCGAGTGTTTTCTCAGCTGTGCCTTAAAATAAAATCTATGTGTCTAATCTCATCCTGCTCTGTGCTGCCTGCTGCCATCACAAAACAGTGAGGAAGTGCTGATAGAAAAGGCTTCAGAGAGAGTGTGAAACTCTGCTGGGAAAACAGGGGAAGGGTGATGGCAGCGGAGAAACCGTCTAACTCGCTGAGCTGGGTGCCTCTCCTGTGAGCATCATCCTGGCTCAGCCTCTGGGCATAGTCAGAGCAGAAAGGCCATGGCCAGGTCGATGTGGTCTCAATGTCATCCTGCAAAGGTCTCCTCCCTCACGATAAAGGACATACCAGCCTTTCAGTTGCTCCATCACAAACTCTAAAGCTATCCTTGACTCTCTTCCCTCACACTTTGCACCTGATCTGTTAGTAAGTACTACAGGCCGTTACTCCATAACAGAGCCTGTGTTTGTCTCCTACTGCTGTCACAAATCACCGCAAGTGTGGTGGCTTAAAGCAAAGCCTACTGTTTATCTGATAATCTGAGCGGTGATGTGCTGCAAGGCTGCATTCTGTCTGGAAGCTTAAGGGGAAAGCCTTGACTTTCCCCCGTTTCTAGAAGCCAGCCACACTCGTTCCTAGGACACAGCCCCTTCTTCTATTGTCCAAGCCAGAGCCTGGCATCTTTTCTTCTCTCTCTGCTGCTTCCATCATCACATCTCTCCCTCTTTCTAACTCGACCACCTCCCTCTTATAAGGACTAGAGTAACCTCCCAATCTCAAGATCTTTCATTGAACTGGATCTACACAGTCCCATTTGCCAGAAATTAGGACATGAATGTTTTTTGGGGGTGTCATTATTCAGCCTACGATGCAGCCACAACATGACTACTCTCTCAGGACCTCCACAGCTGCCCTACTCCATCGTCACTCACCCGCTTTATGACAGCAACCTCCCCACCATCTGCTTCTGCAGTCCCTCTCCCAACCACAGGCATGGCCTCTCCTAGATGCAGCAGTCAGAGTGATTTGTGAGAAATGTATGTTAGATAATGTCAATACTCTGCTCGAAACGTCCAATGGCCTCCAAGTCCCCACGTTCTGGCCCCAGTTCCATCTGGCTCTTACCTCCTCTCACTGCTCACCCCCTTGCTCACTTGGTTCCCAACCACACTGGCCGCCATGTGGGTCCTTGAACGTGCTGGATGCCCTCAGGCCTCACAGCATTGGTACTTGCCAATTCTCTAATCTCCTTCAGACTTACAATCAAATGTCAAATATCTTCGAGAGACCTATTTGACTGTCCAAATTAAAATGGCAACATCTCCATAACACAGTCACTTGACTACCCTCCTTCCCTAATTTATTTTTCTTTCTGGTATTTAACTGGTATTTACCACAAACACACACTGCATAAAGAAAGAAATTCTTCCCTAGTTTGCTCACAGCTGAAACCATAGCACCTAGAATAGTGCCTAGCACATAATAGACACTCAACAAACATTTGATGAATAAATGAATGAAGGTGTTTAACCTCTCTAAATCAATAAATGGAATTCTTTCCCTGAGTCTCAGTTCCCATAATTGTAAATGGGGGTAACAATATCCACTTTGCCAGCTTTTCAGGAGGTGTTCCAGATGTACCTCAAGGTCTGCTGTCCCACATCCAGCCTTCTTCCTGTTTCTGAAAAATATTCTGTGATATGAGTTATTGGTGAGATAAAGTATCTTCCTCCCATCTAAGACAAAAAGATCTTCCTCACTTTCTCTCCATTTCTAGGCACACAGATAATAAACATGTGCTCTGTACTTAGCCAACAGGTGCTTTTACCCAGAGGACTGACTTTGGAGGGATGATGAGAATTTACCCACAGGGGCTATGATGATGTTCAGTGGCATCAGCCATGGTGTTGACCTGACCAGTCAATGATGGTTAAAAGATGCCACTCTCAGGGTCTTCTGAGCCTTTGTTCTCTGAGCCCTGAAAGGCTTCCTTGGCTTCTGCCACTGGCCCAAATCCGGTCCTCCTATCACTCCTCAAATCAGTCAGCCCTCTTCACATTTCAATCAGTTTCTTTTCTTTTCCTTCTTTTTTTTTTTCCTTACACTAGTCTGAGTTTCTGTTCCCTGCAGCCAGGCTCCCCGCAGTAGACTTGGGGTGGGGGGAGCTCTGGAGTAGATGTTGCTGGTGCCCCACCCAGCTCCCATTGGCCAGCAGGTGCACCCATCTTGCAGCCGCTGCAGGTGCCGCCGCCAACAGCTTACTCACTCAAGTTACAAAAAACTGCCCTGGGCTGATGGAGGCTGTCTCACTGGAGACACTCAGAAGGTTACAATATTCTTCACTCCTTACATGCAATGACTGACTGACACAGACGTCAAAAAGCCCAGATCCTCTGCTTCAAGTTGGGACAACTCTCCAGTGTAAATTATACTCTAGACTTCCCCTGAATCAGAACAAGACTAGATGTCATCTGTGATTACACTGTTGGCCGTTCCTCCCTTCCCTACCCTGTGATCCTCATTCCTTTGGAAATCTTTTTTTTTGAAGAGCATGCCCTCAATAAACCATGTGTACCCAAATCCCTTTTCATGTTCTACTCCTAGGGAACCTGAATGAAGACAGATCTCGACAGATACCAGATGGTGAGAAATAAAATATTTATTTAAAACCACACTAGCCAATGCCTGGCACATAAATGCTCCACAAGTGGTAATGATGATAATTGTAAAAGTCTGGCAATGACAAACTCACTCAGCACTCTATCTCTGAAAAATAAAAATATTTTCCTATGGCTAAAGTTCTTTTCCATATTGCTTCTATTCTCTCCTCTGGAGTGATCTGAGAATGCCTGATGCCCTTTCATAAAATAGCCATGCAGATAATAAAAGACAGCACTCCTCTTAGGTTTTCTCATTACCAAACACAACATTCCCAATGGGGCAGGCGTAACTGCCCCACCATCATACACCCCTCTGTAAAGGAAACTGACCATGCGTGGTCTTCACTGGGGCATAGGATTCCCTCCAGCTTAGAAGCAGACCCTGCCTCTGGCCAAAGGTTTTTGCACCAGGAACTATGCGTGGCACAAGGGTTGCTAAAGCATAGGCTGATCAGAAACTATGGCATAACTTAAAGGAAACATCTACAACACCAGGGAGTTACGATAATTAACCACACCAATCAAAGAGGTCTCTCCAGATTTTATAACATGGAGTAAATGGTGCATCCTGGCAGCATGAAGAGGAAATTAGAGCTTCAAAGAAGAGCAGAAACTGACAAGAGGAGCTGAGCTACCCTGAAGGTGAAGCATGGGCTCACATGGTCATGTGCTCTGGCCCACGGTCCCCAGAGCAGATCCAAGGTCATCTGTTGGATTTAGATCACCTTTCCACTCCAGGAGATGTGAGTCCTGAAGGGTAAGGTTTTCTTGACATTAAAAATGCACTGAAAAAGAAATTATTGATCATATACTGTGAGTCAGGTCTCAAGCCAAGCACGGAAGGTTTTTGTCCTTCAGAAGTTTACAATTTAACTCATGGAAACCAACAGTTACAACCCAATGAGGTAAGTGAGCCCTAGACATCTATACAAAGTGTGCAAAGACACTCCTGCCTCGCTGTTCTTTGTCAAAGCCAGTAGGTTGTTACATTTTCATTTTCTCTAATAAAACATAGAACAGCCCCAACCCATTCATTCTAAAGTGTGATATTCACTCAGTTAATGTTTATTGAACTTGGCATTGGGAACATAAAAGGACACTGGTCTGTGTGCCCTCAGGAAAATAGCAATTAACCTAAGTAATGCAGGCAAGCTTCAATGCTGAAGTAGTTGTTCAACCATGTGGAAAACACTATGTACATAATCAAGTTCTGGGGCAGGTCTTTTTGTGAAGGCCTCCAAGAAAAGGCGGGGGCCTGAGTTGAAAAGCTGTGGCAGATGTCAGCTGCCAGATGGCAAGAAGGAAGCAGTTCTGGACACAGGCTTGAAGCAGAGAGGTTTGTGTAGAAAAGTGAGAGTTAGTTGACCCCATCTGCAGACAGTGGGCAAGACAGTAGGAAAGACAAAGAGCATGGAAGGGATTGGAGGAAATGCCTTTGAGTGGGTGAAGCTTGGGTTCTGCATCTGAAGGTGTGGATGGAGAAGGGCGGGAAAATAACCACATTGGTGCAACAAACAGCCTTTGCCATCGGGGCACGAGTCACTGAAATTTCCGCCCTGGGACAATTGCCATCCAGAGGCAACACTTCTTCACAGAACAGAAAGACCAGTAGATCTTGATAATTCAGACACTCATCAAAAGGCTTCTGAATACTTTCCCAGAATGCAGTTCTTGAAACGAAAGCAATAATTTTCATGCCATTAGGGAAGAGTCAGAGTTCTTTCTCGGAACTCCATCATAGATGATCTGTGGGTTGAGGATGGCACGTATGTTGTAGAGGCGGAATATAAATTCACACACTGCGAGACAGACAAGTGATGCTTTACAAACTCTGCAGAGTTAAATGGTCTCTATCCACCTTTCTACATATCCTCTCAAACAATATAAAACAGGGGGCCTGGGCCAGGTGATATAGGTTGTGTGTTTAAGAAAGTTAATTCACCCATAAAATGGGGGTTACCATAAAATGGGGTCTCCAGAATGGTAAGCTGCTCGAGCAAAAGAGATAAAATGATGTCAGTCTCAGCATACTATATTTTGTATGATTTCAACTATATGACATTTTAAAAAAGGCAAAACTATGAAGACAGCATAAAGATGAGTGGTTGCCAGGGAGCTGGGCAGGAAGACGGATGAATAACAGAGCACAGAAGATGGTTAAGGCAGTGTAAATACTCTATATGATAGGATAGTGATGGGTACCTGCTGTTACACATTTGTCCAAACTCATAGAATGTACAACACCAAGAGCGAACCCTAATGTCAACGATGGGCTGTGGATGATATTGTGTCAGTGCGGGCTCATCAGCCATAACAAATGCACCACTCTGGTGGGGGTGCTGATGATGGACAAGGTTATGCTCATGGGGGGTCAGGGAGTGTATGGGAAAACTCTGTACCTGCTTCTCAACTTTGTTGTGAACCTAAAACTGCTCTAAAAAATTAAGTAACATAAAAATGCTTCCATTCAATCAATGAATTTAAAAGGTAGGAAAAGATCTAGACCCTAATTTAGGAAAACCCATGTCATAGGAAGGACAGGGTGTCCTTGCCCCTAAAACCAGGGCAGGGATGGTCCCATTAGGTAAGGAGTCCTCCACAGCAGCAGCTATACATCCCGCTTCTGTTGGGCCTGAACCCAAAGCATCCACATGCACACGGATGGAGAAGTGGGATGGGAGACAGTTCATCAGGACCTCCACTCCCACTTCAATCAGAATAGCTATGGTTTCCCCTGTTTCAACAATGAGCATCTTTGCATAGGCGGTTTCAAACAACGAGAGGGTTCAGAAAGCTGCAAAGCGAATGTGCAGCCACTTGTCCTCATTACTTTACCATCAAAATCCAATCCCCCCTTTTCCTGCTAATGGACCTTGAGTAGACTTGTTTTTGGTCAGACATTCATGGCCATTCATGGGCTGGCCTCCACCTTCTCCCAGGTTTGTCTATAGCTTCCTTCCCATGTTCCTTAATTACCAACCGGACTGACAATTTATAACCCATACTCGCCCATACTCTTCTCTGTGTTCCTGTCCCTGCTTGCTTGGTTAACTAGAAGGCATATGTCAACTTTAAAAATAAAATTGCCAGTTATTTTACCAACAAAATGGATTTATTTGGAAATAGCAGAGAAGTGCATTTCAGGACAAGCACGCTATGGTAACAGGGGAAGGATGTTTTGGACAAGAGTTTGTTGGAGAAGCAGAGTTTAAGGTTGTGGTGATTTATCATCAACTGCAAACGGTGGTCAGTGTGTTTGTTGTTACTTGGGCGGGGAGAGAACTACCTCCTTTTTCTTAAAAGCAGGAGATGAAATTTCCATGTGATTAATGCCCTCCCTTGTTAAAATACTTCCTATCTCCTTCCTGCTGATGATGCAGACTGCAACCAGCAGCACGTGGGAGGTGTTCCCCTCTTCAGGGCTTCCCACTCCATTTTAATTGAGGTTTCCTTTATTTATTCTCATACATGCTTCAGGGACCCCAGAGAGAGGTCCTTTGCTTTGGTAACACTTGACGCCTTTTCCTTAAAATGGTGCTTTTTAAGTTATAACTGTTTGTTGACAGGTCCATTTCTTCCATTATGCTGGGAGCCCCTTAAGGGCAGGAACCTGTTGTGTTCATTGCTGCTTTGTTAAACTGGACTCTTTCATTCAAACAGTAGTGATCAGTACTGCCCACCAGATGGCAGTATGTAGACATTTTTCTCTTACCAATCAGAAGACAGGGGAAGGGTTTATAGCAAGTTGACTTTCCCCTCTGTCCTTTTAGACAGACAAACAAACCTCTGCAGACACCAGGACTTTTGACGGGGCAGTAGAATTCCACCACTAAATCAGAACCTCAGGAAGCCATTTCATTCCCTAGATAATGCTCATTTTTTGAAAATATTTCTCAGGTAAGCTGAAAAGGGAGTCTACTGCTCTGTGTTGTAGGACAGGACAGAGGAACTCGGAGGTGAGTTCAATCATCACAGGCACCAGGCGACTGTCTTCCAAGACCAACGAAGAACACAACGATGCCCACTGCTCGCTGCCATCTGTTGAGGCCCCTTAACCTCCAGCCTACCCTCATCTGTCAGACCCACACAGCGAGGAAAGTCAGCCAAACATGTCTCCTGAGAACAGCAGCTTCCCTGGGGTTCTTTCTCCACCTCTCTTGAGAGCACTGGGCGAGCCACCCAGTATATCTACAGGTACCCCAAGTTTAGAGCCCCTAGCTGCTTTACCTGGGACCCTGTGCTCAACTCTGGAGCTCCTCAGGAGCAAAGGGCTAAAAAATGGAAGATATCCCCAGTCCAAATGAAAAACAAAGAGAAACATTTCCCAAAGTACCTCCCAGAGTTAAAAAAGCCCAAAGGCAGAAGGGCCTCACCTTTCCACATCTCTCGTTTCAGTTTCTGTGTGTTTCCCTCCTCACTACAGTGTGGAGGGAAGGAAGCTGCCCCTCGTGCGGCTTTGTGATCTCCTGTGTTGTCTCCACCACCACCCACCAGGCTGCAGCTGCTCCAAACTTGTCCTATTCCCACGGACCTCTCCTTCCTCCACTGCTAAAGCAGAAGTTACAATGGCATAGCAGGGAAGCTGATTCCAAAGAGTTCAACTTCTTTTAATCAAACAGAACCCTCCGTTCTAAGGGGATCTGCCCTGGATGTGAAACTCACTGGCTAACTCTGCCCCGTCCTGGGCAAAATGGGTGGTAGAGTGGTTAAGACACAGGCTCTGAAATCAGCAGAACTTGGTCAGATTCCAGTTCTATCACAGCCTAACCATGTGGCATTGGGTGAGTTACTTAGCCTCTCTAGATTGTAGCTTCTTCATCTATAAAATAAGGACAATATATGCATAACCTCAGAGAGACATTGTACTGATTAAATGATGAGGCATGCACAATATTTAGCACAGTTCCAGTGCGAGTAAAAATAAATGTTAGCAATTACTCTTCGCATTAGCAGACATACCCTACAGAAGGCACAGATCCCCAGAAGTAGTTCTCATTGTCACACTCAGCACAGAGTCAGAAACTTCTAAAAGCCCAGAACCTCTTCTTAAAATGTGCTGGGACCCCTATTTTAAAGAAGATCTGAATTGCTTTCATTTGTTTATTCTTTCATTCAGTGAACTCATTGTGTACATAAGCTGTGGCAAGCTCAGGGAAGGTCACGAAGATACAAGGGTGTACAAACCATGATCTCTGCCTCATGGAGCTCACAGTGCATTTAGGAGACCCACCCACAAGCAATTATAACACAGTGGGATCCCTGCTTTAAAATGGGCACTCACGAGACACAACAGATGCAAAGGGAAGGAAACAGAGCCCTCAGCCACCTTACAAGGTGCTGCAGGTCCTTAGTGATCTAACCCTTGCCTCCCTAACAATGTCTACTCGCAGTAATAATTGTCTTTCTGAGAATACAGTTATGATGGCTCATGCCTTTTACCTTGACGCTGACTATCCTCTCTAAATGGAATACTCCCCTGTGGGAAAACTCCTTACTAACCCTCCAGGTCTCTGCCTAAGGCAGCAGCTATGAGAAGTCCTTCTCAGCTCTCCAAGGAGACTTAGGGGCTCCTTCTCCCCACTGGCTATGATCTCTTTGAAAGTGGGAACCACATACTTTTGCTTTGGCCCTGACACTTGACTCAGAGCCCAACCCAAAACTGACATTAGGTAACGGTGACTCACAAATGAAGCCCTGCCTTGATGCACCCCTCTGCCACCAGCATGGTCCAGGTGGCGGTCAGAAAACCAGCTGAGCTCACAGAAGGTCTCTCATCCCCCAGGCCACACAGTCCCATTATAGGACAGCTCAGTAACTACAGAAAGTTTTCTGATGCCCCCTGAAGTTTCCTGCCTTTTATCCACCACCAATTTTGGTCTGGTTTTGCTCTTTAGAACAATGCAGAATGAATACATCCATATTCTCTTCAACATAGCAGTTCCTTGTGCATATGAAGACATCAAACACATATAATAGCAATACAAGATCCTCCTTAGTGTTTTGTTCTTCTAGAACAAAAACAGCTAATTAAGCCATCATTAACACACACTTTAAGTGCCTAACATATGCTGAACACTTCTTAGAAGCTTCGAGAGTCATAAATTTAGTCCTGATACATCCAACACCACCCACATACACATACCTTAAGTTTTTATTTGTTTTATCATATTGGATTTCATTCTGTGTTCTAAAGCTCTAGATCATTTTAGATATTAACTCTTTATTATTGGTAATTACATTACATCAATTTATTGAAAACCGATGCCAAGCATGATACTGGGCCTTTTTAACATTCTCATATAGAATAAAAACAAAAGCAACCATATCGCCTCTTTGCACAGGTGATGAGACTCAGTTGTCAAAGAGAATAACCCCTGTTCAATGTCACCTTGTGGACAGGCATCAGAGATAAGAGACGAGGTTAGCCCAGCCCTCCCACAAGGCCTGCTCACTGCATCATGCCATTGCTTTGTGCCCATCTGTGGCATTTGCTTTTGATTTTAGTTTGGTGTTACCTGCAAATGTGGGTGTTTCTTCTTCTAGATAACACTTCAAGCCATGAATAAAAAATACTGACCAGAAAAAAAGGATAGTCACCAGGAAAAAAAAAAAAAAGGCTTTGGTCCTCTCCAGAGATCTCTAGTTTACAGAGAGCTGTCCACAGATCTGCAAAGCCATTTTTGTTACCTAGCTGGGAAACCAAGTGAACGCCACCTGGTCCTGCTCGCCTTTCACCGTCTTGTGACAGTAATATCACAGGAGGCTGTGTTAGGTTCATTGCTAAAATTTCCTCATCCTGCTGATTTACCAAATCAGTGGCATGATAAGAAAAGGAAATGTGGTGTGTCCAGCTGAGCCTGTGGGTGGTAAGGCTGCATTAACGTCTAGGGGTCAGCGCCTTTTCTCCAAAATGCCCACAGACCAATTGCGTATGATCTGTCCCAAAATTTTAGCAGGAACCAAGATAAAACTCATCCCATTTCCCTGCCTCTGTGATAGGCACAAAGTAAATCTCTTTATTGAAAAAAAGAAACTTTTTATTTATAATTTTTAAAGATATTATTTTTAGATAGAGAGCAAGGGAGGAAGAGAGATGGAGAGAGAAAACCATCAATCGGTTGTCTTTCACATGCCCTTGACGAGGGACCAGGCACACAACCCAGGCATGTGCCCTGACCAGGAATTGAACCAGTGACCTTTCAGTTTGCAGGACAATGCCCAACTCACTGAGCCACATCAGTCAAGGCCAGAAGAAACTTTTCAGAACCTATCAAAATACGATCAGTTCTCAGGGCTATTGAGAGGCATCCCCACCCACAGTCCCAATTACATTATAATGCTGTTTGACAGAAGAACTTTCCACTCCTTTGTTTTGGAGTATGAGACATATCAGTATTTCATGTATCTTTTTATCTTCATTAACTATATATCACCTGGCAGAGTGTTTGGCTAAATATTCCTAACCCTAAATTTAAAGGTTAAAGTCTCTTTAAATTGTAGGAACAAATGGTTGCCTATGAGATAATGTGGATCTCAGAATTCCACTTGCAGGAAAGAACTTTCATGTCACAAGCACGTTAAATCCAGGAGGACATGGGTGATGGGAACCTATGGTGTATTCCCAGTGCCAGGAGCATAGTGAGTACCCAGGAAGTATTTGTTATAACAAAGGAGGAGAAGATGATCATGAAATATGTATACCTTTAGGAATGGGAACTCAAAGTCTTACATTCATACTAAACCATGTATGACTGATACAAGAACATTTTGAGAAAGCAGGTCCAAGCAGAAGACCTCAGGAAGAGTTCCCAAAGATTCCTAAAGGAGGGTGGGAAAGCCATAGAGAGAGAAAAGTGAAGAGAAACATGGAAGGGTCAGGGCCTGAGCTGCAAGCAGTGGAGCAGCCATGATGTGGGAGATAGAGGTCCCAGGTTCAAACCCCTGATGTTCCAGCATTAGTTATTTGCCATTAATAACTCTCACACCTTAACAGAGCCCCATTTCCCAAGTGATGCAACAGAGACAAGAATTCAGATCTCACAGAAGTGCTGTGAGCATCAAATAAGATAAAGGATGTGAGAGCACATTGTCAAGTCAGATCACCTGCACCTCTATCTGTGCCGGGGCCAGCTTGAAGCGAAGACCTGAATAGGACAGCACATGACAAGACAATATTCAGGGTGGAGTAAGAGACTGCCTCCTCACTGTGGACTCTCTAGGAAAGTTACACTATTTCTGACTTAGGAAAAACATCGACTTCTACCAGGTTGAGGAGACAGTGTTTATGCAATATGGGTGCAACTGAGAGACGAAGTCATACAAATATTTATCAGGCTTCGGGTCTAGAGTGAGCTAAAGCTCAGCGTGCCCTGAGCAGAACTCAGCATCTTGTGCAGAAAGCCAGTCATCCCTATTTCTGGTACTGACAGAGCAATACCTCAAGCCACTTGGTCCTGAAATCTGTCTTCACTGTCAACCCTTCTACACTCGAAGGGCAGGGGAAGGAATGGACTTCATACATATACCTGTCATCCTGAGAAATCTTTAACTGCTCTGAGCCCAATGTTCTCATCTGTCAAATGAAGATAATGCCATCTGCCCTAGTTTGCTTCGGCATTTTAAGAGAATCAACTGATTGATGGAAAAGCTTTTTAAAAACTGTAAAATGCTATAAAAGAAAAAGACGGTCTTAATAATTGCATTACTATAGAACTAAACCTGAATGACTGCTTTTTTTTAGCCTGTACATAGAAAATTCAGACAAAAAATAATCTCATATTTAGTAATACCAAAGATATTGGTTCAAAGAATTGTGACTACCACTTGTTAATTGTTCTACTTCTCTTCTAGCTAAATAGTGTGACTCTATGGAATCTGATGCTGAAAAAATTAAGAAAATCATTACCACATTAAAGGTGTGAAATTTTTAAGAAATATATTAATGAGGTTGTGGGAAGTGAGCTGACAGTAAAGTAGTTATGGAAGTGTTTGGTTCCCTAATTAAATGGAGCTAATGAGTTTCTCCACTGAGCCTGGGTGCTGGGCTAAATAGTCTAACAAGCCTGGGATTTCTGTAATCTCAACAAGGGATGGCCAACTGGCTGCTGAGAGTATCTGCGTCATGGTGTGATTCATCATTCACACCTTTAAGTAAAGCCTTTCCGGCAGCAGAACAGAATCGGGTTACAAGCACATGGGGGGCTGAAGTCAGATCCTCCTGGGAGCTTCAGAAGCCGCCAACTCCTCGTGTCAAGAGACATAAGGAGGTCAGAAATCACAAAGAAAAAGCCATCACAGATAACAAATCAGAGCTGAGAACAAAGTCGCAAAGAGGAGATGGGATTTAACCAATGATAACTGAGAATGAAGGCAGGGGTGGGATACAAAATTATGCCCCTGCCTTCCTCGTAAAGCTTATGAACAAGTTGCGGTGCTAGACATAAAATTTTTAAATTAAAAGACAATTTAAAACATCCTCCGTACTTGTACAGTGTCTCCATATATAATCAGTCCCTTGACATCATTTCTGAAGCCATCACGACATGGCCCAGCCTCCTCTTCATTTCTGGCCATGTCCTGAACTCCTCGCCCACATGTACAAGGGGCATGGATGGAGCTTCTCTCAAACCTGGTGTGTCCTCTTGGGCATCCACCCCTCTGAACATGCTGTTCCTTCTTCCTGAAATGCCTTGTCTTTCCCTCTGGACATGGTCAACTTTCCTTTGTGGGATAAACCAGTCTGCGGAGCACTTCATGACCTCTACCTTCCTTCCACTCTGTTTCTTTCAGTTCCTTAAGCTCTCTAAGCTCATTTCCTCTTAGGGACCTCTGCACACTCACTTCCCTCCAGCTTGCTCATTCTTATTTCTGCTCATCTCTCAGGTCTCCACTTACATACAACTTAAAAAAGCATTCTTTGATACCCCACTCACATCTAAAACAGCACTTCACCTAATTTTTTTTTATTGAATCCTGTTTTCTTCCTTCATGACACTTATCACAGTTGTTAAGCAAGTAATGAATAAATGATAAATACTAAGTGTACTTGTCTCAAGTCCACACCCATAAATACTCAACTGTAACTTTGATAAATATCAAGGGCTATCTGTTCTGTTCTTCATTTAAGATTCCAGCACATACTGGTGCTCAATAAATATTTGTTGAACAAATTCTTTCCTCAAAGTACTCAGAGCACTTTGTATAATCTTTAAACATAACACTTCTTCCACAGGAAGGCAATTGTTTACTTGCATATTTATTGTCTGGATTTTTGAGCGACTCAAGACTGGTTAGGTGTGCCCAGGTGGATAATACTGTAAATCTTACCACCCTGTATCTTAATTGGCTTCAACCTGTCTGCCAGCATCTTTGGGGTAGGAACAGATTGTTTACCTCTACATCCCAGGTACCTAGCACTGCACACTGCATCTGGCACACAAATCGTTTTTAAGAGAATGAATGAATAAAATTTATTTTTCTATTTTGTCCTGATCCTCCAAAGTACTGTTCAGATATTGGAAGAATATTCTGTCCCAGCACTCTGGTGTCTCATACACCCTCGGTGCCTAGGTTTTCTGTTGGGAGCATATCCAATAAAACCTATACAACTTCTCTACAAAAAAAGATGCAGAGGCATAGGCATGAAAGTCCTCCAATTGAATTTAAAGTACAACATGATTATTGAAAACTGTTACTCATAAATTTTCCAAGAAGACACCTATTTTTTAAGGCTTGACATAATCTAGCAAATTGACTCTCACCACCAGGTAGGATCTGGCTGGTAACTTATCCCCTCTGAACACTGAGCTCCATGCAGCATGGACATACCCAAGCCACCCTGAGAGGGAGGCCGGGCTAGTAAGGGTCTCACTGGAAGTTGAAGGAATAAGAGGTGCTGAATGAGAACAGAAAATGCATACAGG
Source organism: Macrotus californicus (assembly GCA_007922815.1). Taxonomy (NCBI): domain Eukaryota; kingdom Metazoa; phylum Chordata; class Mammalia; order Chiroptera; family Phyllostomidae; genus Macrotus; species Macrotus californicus. The sequence goes on from VMDR010004771.1 coordinate 37,086, forward strand.
GTGCAGGTAGCCTCCCCAAATACCTGAGGGGTTACCACCCAATACCTGTGAGTCCCAGAAGAAAGGCTAAAGTTGAGAATGAGATTTATGTGTAAGATCAGGAAAAACTGCTTAACAGAATTATTCAGGAGAGAATGGGCTGCCTTAGAAGGAACTGACATCCCAGACACCAAGGGATACAAGACCAGAGCAAGAGAACGATGGTGAGTGATGTTGTGGGGATATTTAAGCATCTGGAAAGGGATGATGGGGAAGAGGTACTGAATACTAATGCCGTGGCTGACTGAGTCAGGTGCTGTGCTTACGCATGGTATCCCCTACAGCATCCTATCGACACATCCATTCCACTGAAGGAGAAATGGAGGCACACACTTCAGAATGTGCCCAAGGTCACCACACTAGGGATGGCATCAGGATTCGAGCCCAGTCTCATCTGACTTCAGAACCTGTGCTTTTGGCTGCAAAAACAATTAAACTAATATTCTGGGACACTTTATTGAGATATCAAGGGAAAAAATCAATAAACAACTCTCAAATGTATCTAAGGGAGCTGGGTCCTTTGCCTTCTGCTTTTCCTTCATCCTCCTGCACTTGTGAGTACAGAGCACCTCACCAGGTTTCGAGCTTACTGTCCCTCTGTATAGGTGAACACAGATCTGACAGAGCTAGTTCATTTCAAGTAACCAAGCATGACTTTGGACAGCTCTTGTCAAGATCCAATAGAAGAGCCAATTCCAAAAATATGTTCCTTTAGTGGTTTTTTAGGGTTCTCTGCTCTGCACGGATTGACAATGTGGTAACAAGAGACATTCTGGAGACTGGATTTAATGCAACCATATGCTAGACAGAATGAGAACCCATATTGCAGCAGACCAGCCGGTACATTTCCATGTTAACAGAAGCTTGATTGCAAATTACATTTAGTCTCAACAGCTCAGTTCACTGCACACAGATGCCATGGGGGACTGTAAAGTTAGCGAGATGTGGGGGAGTACGACTAACATTTTTTTTAAATCCTTCAGCTGATAGAATGCCAAGGAGCATCAGCGCTGATGCTGAAAAGAAAATGCTACTATATTTGTTTTGCCAGGAAAGGAAAAATAATCATTGTCGCGAGTTGTTAGTCAAATTATGAATACGAGCTCAGCTGGTAATTGTCTGATAATACAAACAGTGATATTAGGGCTGTCAGATGTTGCATGCACTGTTTGACAGCTAACATGTACACTCTCTGAACGAGGAGTTGGTTCACTGATTCCAAAAGTCAGGCAGGCAGAAGGGCGGGTGATTGAGGAGAATCTCTCCCAGGATCCTGGTCTCATGTCTATGACTGAATCTGGGTCAGCTTCCCAGAGTGGGTCAGCAGCTCCTCCACGCAGAGAAGGATCTGTGGAATAGTGGAAAGGAACTCATCATGGGTTTGAGTGGCAGGTGTGTCTCTGACTTGCTGTGCAGCCCTGGTAAGCCATTTAATATCTCTGGGCATAGGTTTCTCTACTTCTAAAAATGGGAATGATAATTCTCAACCAGGTCCTCCTCCCAAGAGTATCATGAAGATCACAGCTAAGAACAGTAAACACCGAGTACTCTAGAAATGTTGGAGCTCTCTAGTTGCATTTCTTTTTTGTTCCTGTTTTAAGGGCCCAGCTGAAAAGATTTCTTGTCCATTTACTCACGGCTGGAGCAGAAATTTTCTGTCTCAATACAAGCATCTTTCGTCTTCTTTCTTCTCAGGAGTCTGGCTATAGGCACCTCTCATGCAGAGCTCACCCTGATTCCTTCATCACACGTTTTTTCCCTTGGGAAGCTAGAAGGCTTTCATCAGGTCTCAGGGGGCATGCACAGTGCCCTTATTTTTCCACTCTCCTGTTGTCTAGACTCCTAAGTAGGATAGAGAATGTTCTGCTGAAGAATACATGTTCTCTTCTTACCCTCTGAACCCCAGGACCCTTTGCAGTTAAACATGGCCATGTGGCTAAGTTCTGGCCAAAGAAATCTTAGTAGGAGTGAAGTACACAACTTTATGGCCTCACCTTTAAACTACGTGTACATGATCCATCCTCATTCTCTTTCTCCATCCACAAGCTGAGTGGCAAAGACTCAAAGACCTATGAGAGGGCAGAGCCCCAGAATGGAAGGAATTTGGGGCCCTCAATGACTATCTGGAGCATAGCCCCTGACAACCTGCATTGGGCTATGAAGTGAGTGAGAAATCAAAGTCTACTTTTTTAAGCCACTGAGGTTAGTTGGTTGGTTGTAATAATAGCTAGCCTACCTTATAAACCAAGCAATCACCTATTTTAGCTCACTCCACAAAGTATGTGGTTATCAGAAACACAATCAGTATCTCATCAAACACTCCTGACATGTCATGCCCTTTCGTACTTCCAATCTGTGGCTCACATAGTGATTTTTCCCCCTGTGTCCCAGTTTTCTCAACCCCAACTACACTTTTCACTGAGCAAATTCCTACCTCCAAGGTCCAGCTCTGAAGCCTCCACCCTGATGGAATTCATTGTTTTCTCTTTTGGGCTTTCACAAAATGTGTACATCCCTCTTTATTTGATTATAATGGAATTGCGATTTACATATGTCTCCCTCCTCTTGAGTCAGGGTCCCTGTCATATTCAAACCCATAATGAATGTCTGAGAAAGTGCTGTCTTTGTCTTTTGCCTCTGTTTTCATACACTCTCTGTGGGATTAGGTGTCCTGGGCTATGAAGTGAGTGAGAAATATTTTCCAACTTAAAGATAGAGGGGCACAGAGACACATGTAAATGCCTTTTGAAGTTTAGAAGATCTCTTATTACACAGGTCAGAGGGGAAACCACATCTCCTATTCTATGCATCTATCAACGAAAGCCTGCCCTTGATGCATACAGAGATGTGAGGAGGGGAGGGTGCTAGCCTGAGAAGAACAGGCGCAACGAGTTGTGGGCATGGTAGACAGCTCAGTGAATGGAGGCCTCTTCCCTCTCCCTGCTCACCCCATTCTTCCTTGTCACCCCACTGGGACCCCTATTGATCAGCCTTCAACAGGGAAGGAGCAAAGCTGTGGTCCATTCACTTCTGAGTCCAGCTCAGCCAATCAGAACTATTGTTTGAAAGATACAAATGTAGAGTTCTGTTCACAGTGGGACCACTATGCTCACATCACACATCGCTTTGTACAATTTAAGGACACTCTGCTGGGTTCTAGTTTTTAGGGAACAAATGGCTTTTGGTTTTGTTTTCCAGTGGCTGCTACCATTCTGTTCTTCCTATTTGGGTTTGGGATCTGTTTCCTTCCCCCAATTCTGGAGTTTTCAGAACCTGGTTTATTTCCTTACTTTCTTACATTTGACACTTTGAGCTTCTCTGTTTGCCATCCTGACATCCTTATTGGCATTAGCTTTTTTTTTTTTTTTTCAGTTAACTCCTTGAGAATGCTCAGGGATTATCCAATGAGAGTGAGGCAGAACGGGGGCAAAAATTAGACATCTGGATTGTGAATGGAGTCCATGTGAGTCCTAGTTCTACCACCTATGTGAGACAAATCATTTCACCTCAGTCTGTCTTTAAAATAGGAAAAAATAGGAACTCTGTCCCTCTGGACTCACTCCATCAGATCAGGGATCATGTCCATTTTGTTCAATATTGTAGCCCTGTACCTGCCCCGGTTCCTGGTATGTTGTGGGCCCTAAATAAAAATGGTCGAGTGACTGATTGAGTGAAAGATTGTTGACTGACTGACTACTGTGCAGATCAAATAAAGTAATAGACATAAAAACACTTGGTAAGTCCTATAATGGTATACAAAGGGAAATCTTATTATTGAACAAATGGGGAATGTATGGGCTGTCCCAAAACTGAAGTTACTTAGCTATGTTAAGGTAGTAGAAGATACTTTGGTAAATATAGCTCAAATATACATATACCTTTGGGGTAGCCCAGGGTTGCAATTCAAATGGGAGGTAGGGTAGAGAGGTCATTCCTACCCTAACAGAGATGAGGAGAGGATTAAGGCAATGGTGTTAGAAAGGCTTGGAATATTCCTAGGCTGAAAAGAGTTACACATCAGAGAGGAATCTTGTGCTCACTCGTTATAACAAAACAGCTTTTATTGTCTGGCCAAGGTCATTGGAATCCAGAGTTGGATGTGAATTTTCCCAAGAAGTCATTACTTCCTCATGTGTTTTATATTTATTTACAATTCCATCAAGTCTGAAAAATGACTTAAGACAGAACTTGTCAAAATAGACCATCCCAGATTTGAACAGGTCCAATAATGCATCTCGTAAATGGGAAAACGAGAGAAATGATGTGTCTAAGGTAACTAGGCTACAGGTGATATTCAGTGCCAGCCACATTCCTAACACAGCCTTCTGAATCATACCTAGCTAGAAACACTGAGAATGCTGACCTATAGCAAGAATGAAAAACAAACAGACACACAGAGACAGTAAGGACAAAAGTCGAACAACTTCTTGGATTTCCTGTAGCTCTCCATCTCGTGGTCTAGCTCAGTTCAAGATCTAGCTATTTGCCCTTGGATTCTGACACCCCACATCCTTGAAATAAATTTCTCTTTATAGCTCAGCTAGCAGGGTTGTCTTCTCTTCATGGGAACCAGGAGTCATAAGCAATCCAATTATAAACTAGAAGCTCCTGAAGGGTCCATGTGTTTCCATTGCCCCTAACCCAATGTCCTTCACAGATGGAGTACTCAGTAAATGTAAGATGTTGCTACTGAACCTTCAGGAATCTTCCCTAATATCTGCTCTCTAAAAGTGGCTCTCCTTTCCCAGACATCCTCTCTTATAAGGATCTTGTACTGTAATTGCCAATATATTTGTCCCATCTTCCTCCCCAATGTTCCCAGCATAGCCCCCAGTGGATCCCATCTAGGCCCAAGCAATGGGGGAGACAAAGGGGCTGGAGACCTCTGTATTAGAACTGTAAGCTTGCTTTTTACATCTAGTTCATCAAGCTACTCTTCCTCATAAGTTCATAAGTTACTCTATCAACGTTAAAGGAAGTAAAAGAGGACAGAATCACCATTCTAGACTTGTGACAGAAAGATAAGTAGAATATAGGTCCAGCCCTTAAAATGCTTGACAAAAAAAAAACACACACATAGAATATAATTTAAAAGTTTTAATAGATAAAAGTACTCAGCCCTCTAAGAGTCTGGGGGCTATGCTGGGACTTCAGAAAGTAGGAAGCACTGGAATTGAGCTGTGAAACCTGCGTGGGATTTTCCCAGGTGCCAAGAGTCAGGAAGAAGGGTATCCTGAGCAGAGGAAATAACAAGTGTAGTGACAAAGAGGGGTGGACAGATGTGACAATGATTACGGACTATACTTATTCTGGAATGGCTAGACTAGCATTTCCTAGAAGATGCTCTGGAAACAAAATTGTTCCATGGTCAATAAGTGTGGAAAAATGCATCCTATATTCCCATTTAGAAATGTAAAATGCATGTGTGCCTAACAGTCAGGAGGCTACAAGGATAGTCAGAGAATATGGTAAAGGACCTGAAGCAGGCAGTGGACATAAGTGCAAAAGGGGACTCATGTGAAAGAGTTCAGGGGAGCACAATCAGATTTTCTAAATGCAGAAGGAGAACAGGTTTAAAAGACCAGGTTTTAGCTTGTTGGAGTGAATTGGTGGCAATGCAATGTAAAAAGAAAAGAGAAGTATTTGGGGACGATAACACAGGTTTTGCTTTAGTGTATTGAATGTACTGACTGTGAGGCAATTAGGTGAAGATATCAACAGATGGCTGAGAATATAGGTCTAGGTTCCAGAAGTGATGCTGTTGTTCAAGAAGGTAGTGAACAACCATTATAAATGTTATAGAAATGATTGAGCACTAGATAAAGCAGTGGATTAGATAAGCTCCAGGGTCCCTTTTGACCCTTACGTGGTTTCCACAACAATCATCCAGAGGGACCCACACTAATGAGGGTAGATGGTCCAGCCTCTGCCTGATGGGTACATATAAGTACATAACATCCTGCAACTGATCACGGAAGTAATAGCTGCAAATGGGAGCTTGATGTCTCTTCAGCCCAATGAAAGGAGGTGGTTTTTAAAGAAATGCCTTTCAGAAGTAAAACTTTGCAGTGATCCTGGTAAAATGGTTCCTTTTCTTTGACCTGGCCACATTGAGGAGAAACAATGGAAATACAGGATATTTAAGAATAATCATGTTCCTTGAAATGTACTTCACTGACCCTTCCTGAATATCGGTGCAGCCTGGGAGAGTGTAGAGAGCTCTTGGGCTGGGGGTCAAGTGGCTGAGGATCCAGTCCTGTGTCAGTAAATCACTGTATGTCCTGATCCAGTCCTGGATATATAATTAAATCACTGTATGTCCTTGTGAAGATTACTTCCCTCTTCTATGTTTCTATGCCTCTATTTACACATCTGTTAAAATGCATTTAAATAATGATACCTACACTGCTTATTCCTAGGGCTGTCAGGAGGGTTCAATGAGATGGGTTTGTTTTGGGAAAGATAAAGTTAGTAATGAAAACTGCTTGTTCTAAATATACATCCTCACCTGTTAGAGCTGCAAGAGACCCTGGACACTGAGTAATCTAACATGCTCATTTTGCAGACAGGAAACCAAGGCCCAGAGAGGGAAACCAAGGTCAGACAGGCAGCAGTGTGGAGCCAACATATAGATAGGTGAGTGCTCTTCCTTCCAAGCACGAATGCCTTTTAAAGACCAAAAGCCAGGAGCATTGTTGGAAAGGAATCATAGGCTGGAAAGAAAATGCAGTTGAGCAGCCAACCCATGGAATTCAGAATCCAACCTATGGAATTCAGAACCCCAAGCAGCAAATACAGCCTGGAGTGTGAGTAGGCCAGCTAAAACTAGTTGTCCCAAGTTTCTCTATCGAGTAGGCAATCTGTTTTTGTTTGTGTCAAGCTGAGCTGGCCACAGCTGAGTCTGAGCCCTCAGCTCAATAACTTTGACACTAAACAATTTTGTGATGGTGAATGTTTTTATACTGATATCCTCACTGACTCGATTAGAAGTTCAAACATAATAACTTCATCCTCTCCTCTCTAATCCCAGAAGAAATGTTCTAGGTGGGGGACAGTCATCTGTTTTTATTCACAAAACTTCTGACACCAAATGTATGTGGGAAGGTTTTCCATATCAACAAATTCTCCAACCCTCTAACACTCTGTACTCACGGTTAGTGCAGACCCCACAGGTTCAGAGTTAGTTTCCACAAGACCACCCCTACTTCAGAGGCCAGTCTTGCCACCTGTACTTCTGACCAACTGGTTTTAAATTCATGGGGTTCCACAACCCTCTCCTCAAGTTTGCTAATTTGATAGAACAACTCACAGGACTCACGAAAACACTTTACTTACTATTACTTCTTTCTTATGAAAAATACAAGTCAGGAAAAGCCAGATGGAAGAAATACAGAGGGCAATATGCACGGGAAGGAGCATGGAGCTGCCATGTCCTCTGAGCACACCACCTCTCAGTACCTCGACATGGTACCAAACCCCATTGCTTAGTAGTTGTGATGGAGGTCTTATTACTTTGGCATGATTGATTAAATCATCGTCCATTGGTGACTGACTCAAGCTCCAGCCTCTTTCTCCTCTCCTCTCTCCAGAGGTTGGGAGATGGAGCTGAAATTTTCAAGCCTCTAATCATACCTTGATATTTCTGGTGACTTGCCCTGGAATCTAGGAGCCCTCAGTTACCTCATTAAGAAAACAAAACAAAACAAAACAAAAAAACCCTATCACTCAAGGAATCCCAAGGGATTTTGAGCTCTGTGGCAGAGATTGAAAGGTGCTCTTATCACCCCTTTCACTAAAGGTATTGTAAGGGTATCGGGAGCTCCGTGCCAAGAACCATGGACAACGACAAAATATATATCTCTTATTATGCCATAGGAACCATAATTTATTTCTTTCCTGAGCTGTGACAATAGGCTCCTAACTGATCTTTCTGGGTCTTTCTTCCCCCTCATCTTTTCCTCCTCACAGTTGGCATTATCTTCCCATAGAGTAACTACTTCTGCCCTTCCCATCTTCACAGCATACTGAACAAAGCCCAAAAATCCTCATCCTGGCATTCAAATCCCTTCCAGGTCTGGTCCCAATCTCTCTTCTCAGGTTTATTTCTTCTCTTCTCTTGCTTGTCCACTACACACCCAGCTAAACCTGGACTCATTGCTAAATCCTGAATACACACAGACCTTTCCTCACACTGGTCTCTCAAGCTTGTAGAACATTTGTCAAGGTCCACCTCTGTCATCTATGCACTCTAATGGTCTCATGCTTTTCCTATTTCCATTACGGGTTTTTTTTCATAATATTGTGATACATGTGCTTGTCTCACTTCCTCATTAGATGACCCTCATGTCAATTCATCACTCCATCCTCCACTGTGCTTAGCCCAGTGCCTGGAAACCAAGCCTCAGCCAGAAAAACAACTTATATTATTGGAGGAAAATTAAATACATACACTACACCAGAACTGAAGACCACTATAAAAAAAAATTAAAAAACAATCAGCATTGGCTAAAGATGAAAACATTTCCAGATAGCTTCACATCAGAGTTGAGTAGTAGCTGGTTCTCCAGAAAAACACTTGGAAAAATCATTTTACCTATTCCCCATCTTGTCTGTTCAGTTGCTTTGAAGTCTGTAAAATGGCCAATATCTCCAATCAGAGCAGTGTTTCCTTTCCAGACAGGAAGACTGCTACTAAGTAGAGAAGCCACGCTTGTTTTTGAGGTCTGGGCTGCAACGGTGACTCATCCAGTGAAGCCAGAGGCTGTCTATTTTGATCTTTCTATGTTCAGAGTCTATTTACAGTTGTAATTTTCTTTCTTTCTTTCTCCCTTCCCTCCTCTGGTGACTTACCGGAATGGTCACACACATTTGACAAGTGGAACCTGTATAACAAAAGAGAGCACGATTGAACACGCTTTCAGCTAAAGCCCACGAATAAATGCTTGTGTTTACAGCTCTGATGATAGGGTTCCGGTAATGACTTGGCCTTTTTCTCCTTGATTGAATATTCCCCTGAGCCTGCCAGTCTGGGCTCCTGTTATTTAATGAGGACATTGGAGCACAACCTCAAGATGTCTGCAAAAATGACCTTTTCTTTGGGCTTTTTCCAAATGCAAAGAAAAGTAGAGCCCAAGTTAGACAGGGTGCTTCTGGGACACAGCCTTGGAATGCACTCTTTCCCCTAGAAGCTCAGAAGCCTGAAATCACATACTGTCAGAGCCGAGAGAACCATAGAGATGATCTGGCTACACGTTTTCATTCTGCAGCTGGAGAAACCCAGAGCCAGAGGGGAAAAGCAAGTCACCATAAATCACATGGCAGGCGCAGTCACAACACATGCATACTTGGAATCTAAGTCTCTAAGTTGTAGTCAGTGTTCTTTGGAATGATTTGAGATTAAATGTAACAGCTGACTAAATTGCTGCTTAAATAGAGGAAAAGCTTCTCCTACTGTCTTGATCACAATGTGGCAGCATTAGGCTCACTTTTCCCTACGCTCAAGATGAAAGACTAGCAGCATGAGCAAAGGCATTAGCCTCTCATCATAAGTTCAATGTCTCACTGTCAGCTTTGAAAACCATTACAGGATTAGTATAGGAGATTGTGGTAGAGGGTCTTAACTAGGACAGCCTCAGAGGTCCCAGATCTGCCTCATTCACTGTATATCTTCATTTTGGCTACACCTGCAAAATACAGAATGAGCTTATGACTGGAAGTGTTCTTCTAAGGTTTGAATGAGAAAATGTGGTCGAAAAGTTCCTGATAATATAAATCTTTGTTCTACTTGTGAGCAAAATTATTATGTTGTTAGACTCTTATCAATGGGGTCTTTCCTCCAAGATGGCAATTTTGTATTCTCATGTTAATAGAGACCCTGTAATTCTAACTGAGAGATTTTAAAGAAAATTTTTTGGATATAAATTTTTCACATGCTCATTGTAGACTGCTTGGAATCCAGAAACATATTTTTAAAAAATAATCTGTAATCTCATTACCTATATATAATCACTTGAATATACAATTAGGAGCAAATTATTATAATTTTGCCTTTTTTGAGAACTGTTTTACCAGGTCATTCAATATGGTATATATACGTGTGTATACATGTGTGTGTTATATATCTGCATACTATTCCAACATCAGAATGCATTATAGTATATTTAAATAACATAATTATGTCTTAACATTTAGCTGATGTATTAGTGATTTCCTTAACATAAGTTTAAAGATTGAATGCAGCCCAAGTTGGAATGTCTCTGAGCCTTCCTATAAATAGGATGATCACAGGTTTTCGGGTCCCAAACAGGGCATTTTTTTAGAGTGGAAAGTCATGCTGATGATAGTTATGCTGTGACAGAAAACATAAACCTGACCTGTCCTGGGCAAAGTAGGACATGTGACTACTCTACTTACAGTCATAAAAAAATGTTAGAACTATCACATACAAGAGGCAACATAGCATAATGTGAAAATCAAGCCCTAGAATCAGAGCATTTGGGTCCAAGATCTAGATCCACCATTGTTAGTAAAAATGGCACAGTGAAATGAACCTCGTTTTCATCATCTGAAAAATACAGGCTATTACCTGCATCTCAAACTTACCTACATATGAGTAGGAATGTTAATGAAAGCCTGTGGTAGCTGGAATAAACTCTACTGTTGGGAAGATTTCTTTTTCCTTAGTGGTATTAGTGCAATGGAGCTAAGTTCTCTTTACACCAGCCTTCCTCATGGGGCTGTCCTCAACAATTACATGCTGCCTGAATATGCAAATGATTCCTTCATTGGAGGTAAGCTAGTAAACCACTGACCCATACAAGGAGAATCTACATTTGCCACTAGTTGGATCTCATTATACACCACACAAAAGGACAATTAGTGACCTCTTTAAAGCTGTCTTTTTGCTTTATTGACTACTGGTTAAAATGATAAGCAACAGTTTGAGAATCTTTTGACCATGCCAGTCCTTTATCCTCTCATGATATTTGGTCACTGGGATTATATTTGTATCGTCTGTTGCAGTCACACGTTAAGAAATAAAACACCAAGAATAGAAGTTTAACTTTTCCAGGTACTAAATATAAATTAATTCCCAATTTCCTAATGAGAAGTAATGCTCAAATTCTCTAAAGTCTCATAATCTCTTCCAGGAAGGAAGGAAGTCATGAGTTCCAAATGCAGTCAAACAGTTGTCTTCTAGTTGAGTTCTCTCTATGAATGAGGAGAAAGAGGCCATAATGCTTATAACCCTGTGGACTGAGGCATCAGGATCTCACATGTATCATGACCATCTGGTCAGGGATGTTCTACAATACACACTCACTGACCTCACAGTGAGGACTTGATAACCACATTATGATGCACTTATCCTGGCCACAGTCATCAATGCCATCATTTATCAGTTCAGTATACAGTTGAAAAATTTCACTATCCCTTTTATAAAGAGAGTCTTAAGTATAAATCTTTGATTTATCAATCACCTTGGGATTTTTTGTATATTTTTCTTTTTTTCACAGCATCTCATACAATGCTTTGCTGAAAAATATATATTTGATCAATACTTGGGAAATGAACAAATTATTCCCATCCCCTTTCCTCTGCACACCTGAAACAATCACACCTTTACATCAAACCAAACTCACTTTCTTCTTCACCTGTGTTTTAGTAAAAAGAACAATAAGCTTTAAATTACGATAACTGATTTTAAATGGAAGTGAAGCTATAACTCTTTCCTACAGAAGAATACCAATTAATACATGTGGAAGGAATGAGAAAATAGAAAGTAACTAGAATACCACAATAATCATAACAGGAAGCAAAATCCACCAATAGATGCTAAAACTATCGAGTAAAATATTAGTAGAAACAGGATATTTGTATAGTCTCAAAGTATTGCCTCTCATAATGTTTAGTAATCACAAAGGGAAAGTAGTGCATTTACAGGGGAGAGACCCAGCAGATGCCGTCCTGACCAATGACCAGGATTAATTTCATCAATAATGCATATCCACATCATCTGATGTGTCCCGAGAATGACACATCATCTCTGTGGTAGCCTTCCCAATGCCTTCAATAATTATAAGAAAACACCAGACAAGCTGGAACTGAAGGACATTCTACAAAACAACTCATCAGTACTCTTCAAAAGTGTTAAGATCATGAAAGACAAGGAAAAACTGTGAGGAACTGTTCCAGATGGTGAAATTTAAGGAGACATGACAACTGACAGTAATGTGAGAATCAGAACTGGATCCTAAGAAAGAAAAAGGACATCATTGGAAAAACTGGAGAAATCTTCACAAAGTCTGTCCTTTATGGGCTAGTTCTGAACCAACGTTATTTAGTTTTGATATTGTTCTATAATTATATAAGATGTTAATGTTAGGGGCATTGGATGGAGGATTTATAGAAATGCTCTGCGTGATTTTTTCAATTTTTCATAAGCCTAAAACTACCTCAAAATAAGTTTAAAATAAAATGACTGAGCTCGAGTGCTTAACACTGCCACCATCCGTGGCATGTCCATAGGCAAGTCACTTAACCTCTCTGACCCTCACCTTTTATCACCTCTAAAGTCAAAGGAACAGCACTTACCTTTTGTTAACGTGAGGTCAAAATAAAATAAGACACCTGAGACATTTTTAAAACTGTAGACTCTTTCTTTAAAAAAATATATTATTTTTATTGCTATTTAACCCCCTCCTTCCTGCCCCATTTACTGAGGATATACAGAATATTCAGTTAAATTTGAATGTCAGATAAACAATAATTTTTAGTATAAGTATTTCCCATATGATATTTGAGACATGTTAAAAATCATATTTTTGTTTATCTGAAATTCAAGTTTAACTGGGTATTCTGTATTTTTATTTATTAAATCTGGCAATTCCACCTCCACCTAACCTCCAACACTCTGTGCCTTTATTTGACACCCCATCCTTCCCTTTGCAGCCTCTATTTACCCAAGCTGATGCTGTCAGATTCAAGAGCCCCCTGGCACCAGGACTCCCCCTGAGCACTGTGGTCGTCCGTGCCTCAGGAGAGACAGATGAAGGTGAGTCAATAACAGGACTCTGATTCTGGCAAAGTGAGTTCATGGGGAATGTGCAACTCAGAGGAAGTTCCTCTTTCTGACTTGCAAATGTGCAAAACTTAGTTTAAAATTGTTACGGTATTTTTATTAACTACCTCTGATAACCACCCAGTGATGTGCCTTATGTAGATTTTTAATACACAGGGAGAAATCAGAACCACCAAAGTCCAGCTGATAGAACACCTCTCAGGACCCATGGCATGGTTTTGAGGGACAGGGTGAGAGAGAAAAAGAGGAAGAGTTTGAGCAGAACACTGTCACATATGTCAGCTAACCACAGCGGGAAAGTAGGCCTGTTTTCACTTTCCTGAGAAACTGAGGCTGAGGGAAGGCAAAGAACTTAGACTCTCTCTAGGTCATAAAGAAATGATCATCTTTTTTCTTATAGTCACTCATTGCATCTACTCCTCATTTCTTTTCCATAGATATCTGATCATCGAGGCTCTGCTCAAGGGCCACTCATTGGTGAGTTTCCACATCTAGTTTTCCAAACAAGCTCTGGTTTATTTTTCTCTGACTCTCCACATTATTTTGAAAAGAACTAAGATCTTTACCTCTGGTTATAGCCATGTGTCCACATTTTATCTCCTTTTCTTGGCTTTGAGGGCAAAGACTGTGTCATGCATATGTCAAGATTTCCTACAGCATCTCCAAAGCAAAGGTAGGACTTTCTAAACTGGGCAATGAGAGGATCAAATCCCGGTTCTGACTAACCACTAACATGGCATATTGGTAACAGTGCAAATGGTTGCAGGTTTAATTTTAACATTGGGAAATAGCTTCTGTTTATTTATGTACATAATTGCGTAGGTGATTTCTAAGCCCCTCTCAGGTCTGACATTGTACCCTGCAGGACCCGATACCCGATGGAGCAGGCATGTGAGGAATGGTCTTGTTCTACCAGCACATTCCCAGCTCTAAAAACAACTTACTGTGGGTATCATGTTCTCCTTTTCAGTTGACACACCCTGTTCTCTTCTCCCCACCTTGGTGGTATGTCAGAAACCTTAAAAGCAAGGAACTTCTCTAGGAGACATATCAGACTCCAAGGACTCCACTGAGCTAGCAGTAACAGGATTTTTGTGAATCAAAAGCATAAACTCTTGGGCATCTTGTCCCCTAAGTCACCTTCGAGAAGGATATTTGCTGACTCCAAGAGAAGACTCAGTTTTATTCTAACCAGCAGTAGTCACACGTACATATGTGGCTTTACCAGATCTTCCTGCTAGAGTTAAGTGGAGTGACACTTCATCTCTCTGGGCCTCCAGTCACCAGCTCTTTCACAGTGGAAACCCCCTGAGTAAGAGTTGCTCCTCTTTCCTCACAGTTTGGTAGAAAACGAATAAGAGATAACCAGCAACCCGTTATAATGTGCATGCCGCATGCCAGGTACCAAGCACTTCACATGTAACATTTAATCTTTCCAACAGCCCTCTTTTATATTATAATTCCCATTTGAACAATGAGGAAACCTACGCTCAGTAAGTTTAAGCAAACTGTATAAGGTCACAGAGCTAGAAAGTAGCCAGAGTGGGATTCAGACACATACTGCTACCCCCAAACCCATGTTCTGAACTGCATACTGCCCACTTCTCATGTGAAAATGTTTTAAAATCTGAAAGCATCATGCACATAAAGAAATTGTCCCTTAATCCTCACAACACACCACGGGATGATAAGGTAGGTATTTTTATTCCTACTTTATAAATAAATGTAGATCAGACCTCTTCTCATCCAGCTAATAAATGGCAAAACTAAGAGTCAAGCCAGTTGTCTGCTTTTGTGACCAGATCCCCAAGTAAAGAGGCATAACCATCCAGTTCTGTCTGAAAGCAGATTTCTTTGAATACTACAAGAAGGTCATGCCACCTCGTAAGAGTATACGTATACCCTCAATGTGTCTTCTGAGTGAAATTGCCTTATTTTATCTGGGGCAAGGAGTTTTCCCCACGTCAGCAACTCATAGTCCAAAATGGACTTTTCTGTCTCATGCATCACCCCCCAAATGAAAATTGCCAGCAAAGACCTGTTTCCAGAATCGTGATTGTCTGTAATGACACTATGAACTGAGGGAAAGAACCGAGCTCTGTTCCAGGCATCAGCAGTGCTTATCACGTGGCAACGAGAAATCCACCCCATGATTTGTCCAGACAGTTCATCTGATAGGAGACGATAAAGATGGAATGCCACCAGAGCAATGCTCTTACAGAAGCACTTTGCTGATCATTAAAGACATTTTTAAAAATAAAACAAAATAGAAACAAAACAAAACAGAAGGTCTATTTTCTGAGCAAGTGATGGAATCTCACTGAACAACAACAACAAAAAAGCCTGCCAAGGAGGGGGATGGTCTTCTCTCTGAGATCCGAGGCTGCCAAGCTGGCAGAATCCTGATGTGGGGCTGGAAGGTGTTGCTTCATTCGTGGCTTGTGATTAAGAAGACATATGAATAGAGGGACCAAAGAAGGACTAAGTGGGAGAGGAATTGTTTATATGAAAGCTGTGGCTTTTTATTTCTTTGCCAGTTTCCCACCTCTGTGTACCTCAAAAGGCAGGCACGGTGGGAAGGGGGCAGGAATTAATCAACTATAAACAAACAACCCTGGAAAAAGATCATATGATCTGACAGGCTCAGGGCTCAATGAATAATGAGCACCTTCATTTATGTAGCAATTTACAGTTCACCGTACACTATCAATTAGATCATTTCTTTTGATCCTCAAAAACAGTAAGGGGAGGTCAGCTGGGATTAGTATCCCTACTTCACACCTGAGCAAACTGAAGCCAAGAGAAGGAAAGAAACTTGCCCAGCATTACCCAGCTTGTGTGTAGCAGAGTAAACATTTGAACTACTATTTCTGACTCTAGAATAGTTTTCCCTCGTTATGCCCCCTTGATATGGTAATGTAAATGTTGAAAAGAATAACACCTAGTGTCTGAATTCAAACAGACTTCTATTTTTTCTTAACTGTATAATTTTATTCATGGATACACCCATCTGATTCAGATAGAAGACACTTCTACCACCCTAGAAAGTTCCCTGATGTTCCTTCAGAGTCAATCTACCCCTCCCCCAAGCAACCAGTGCTCTGTTTGACTCATTGTGTATCAGTTTTGCCTGTTCTAGAATGTAGTTTAAAAGGAATCCTAAAGTATGTACTCCTCTGTGCCCAGTTCAGCATAATTTCTGGAAGATTCACCCATTAAGCAGACTTCTTTATATAATTATAAAGAAAGTAATCAAGTGGATAAAATCTACCCTTACCATCCAAGATTGGAAAACAATAGTATAAGCACACTAGTGTGGGCAGGTTCCTGAAAGGTCACCTACTAAACTGAATTAAAGTGAATCACTTAGGATCCCATTGTAGAATCTACTACTGCTTAGGTAGAAAATTTATTTCACTTTCAGGATAACAAACTAAGTGTTACAATTTCTCTCATATGGGTATTTTATATAAACGTGGGTCCCGCCTCTGCCATTGTTCACCCCTACAACAAATATTTATCTTGCTCTGTGCCAGCTGGTCTGATGGAGCTCATGGAGGCAGAAATACAGGTGACTATTTTTAGCATTGACCATGAAATAGCAAATATTTACTTGATAAGTATTTTCCTCGTATGTAAAATGGGAAAGCGTTGTCTCCTGCTACCAGAATTATTTATTGAAACATTAAAGGAGTTCATAAAGACCATTGATATGGCTCATCTGGTTTTTTTTTTTAGTAAAACCCTTTGTTCTAAAAAGCTCTTACAAGAAATACACATATATGAAAGAAGTAGAAGAAGAAGGCTCCACTTGAGGGGAGGGAACGCAAGGGTTGCACAGAGTAATCCGAGCCCCCCGAGCCACCCCCAGCTCCAGCCTTCCCCAGCCACAGGCCAGTTAAAGAACCGCCACTTTATTCACTGCATAGGAGAGAACTCTTGCCGCCCCTCCGAGCTCCCAGTGCACTTTGCACTTGCCTCTGTTCTAAGCTGCCAAGATTTATTATCGTGAGGAATTTCCCTGTGAAGGTTCAGAATAGACCTCCCTGAGATGTGCCACTTCGGCATATGGATTATTTTGAGCTGAAGGTAATCGAGACTACAGGCTCTAGGGTAATTTTTACCTCCCCCCCTTAAAGAATCTAAATTGGGACCTTTCCCATACTAAGAGTTTACTCCAGAAGTAACTATTTATGACCTATCCACAGGGCAGAGAAAACTACTAATTACCAAACACCTGCCTGTCTCATTGCCCTGCGAGTTGCTTACCTCCCCTCTGACACTCCAGGGCATCCTACCTCATTCCTCGGCTCAGGCCTCGGCTGCTGTGGTTCGGTGGACTGAGCGGTGGCCTGCGAACCAAAGGGTCAGGATGCCATATATATACTCCATTTTACCTTTCTGTCTCTGAACTTCTCATGAATGTGGGGTTCCCATATGTACATATGTAATGTAATTAAATTTGGCTATCTTTTTTGTTCATTGGTTTCACTGAGATTCAATTGTTAGACAAGATGAAAGAAGCTAGAAGGGTAGCAGAAAATTTCTTCTGCACCACACCTACCTGCCCCTGTACTGGACTGAACTCTCCTTGAGGACAACCACCAGGTGTTATTCCGTGTCTCTACTCCAGAGCCTTCCCCACACTGTCTCTGACACATTGGAACTGATTAATTAATGTGTTCTGAATAAATGCATAAATTAGTGAGAGAATGAATGATAAGGATCTTTAAGAAGGCAACAGTCTTGAAAAATTTGATCAGAACAAACACAATTAAGATAATAATTGCATTCCTCTAATGCATTTCAAAACTTAAACAAACATAGGGAAGCATCTCTGTGTTGTAAATGGAGGTGAGGCCAGCCTTGATGGGCCTGCCAAGGCCAGCAAGTCATGGTCTGAGTGAGAAAGTACAGTTCCAGAAGTATAGTTCCCGTGTGCATGCCCCATCCTAAAGCAAACTGGTGCCGTCAAATCATCAGCCAAATTTCTCTGATTATCAGAGGTCAAGAGCGCATGCAGCAAACCATTTCTCCACTGACTTAGGCCAAGGAGTGGCTTGATAGAGTGCCAGGAAGTACAATGAATGTTTTACCTTATAAATGCTGTGGAGACAACATGTTCCTTTTCGCATTAATTGCTTCATTCAAAAGAAGCCATTTAGCATATGAGCCTGGTCTTTTTCTTTGATGAGCAATTTCAGGCTGCCTACCAAGGCTTTTGTTTGTTGGGAGGAGAGAGGAAGAGAAAGCATTTTGTTAAGACATTTTAATTTTCGTATTTAATGAAACAGATTGGGTAGCAGGTTCCTTTAATTTTATTTTTCTGTTCCCTGAATACCTTCTTGTGCATTGCATATTCTTCTGGAGCTTCCTGCAGGAACTTTTCTACATTTCACAAGTTAAGGCTTTTCAAATGTTACCCACTGAATCAAATATATTTCTTGCGCCAACATTCAGTTGTTAGTATTATTGTAACAGACCAATCACAAATCTCAAAGATGGAAAGGGAGCATGTACTGATGTTTCCCCATATGCCCTTGAGCACATAAAATTATATAACTCTCTAAAGTCCTCTTTTTTGCTGCTGCATTGAAATGTTTTGCATTTTTTACAGGAGAAATTCTTTAAAGGGGTTAGCTCTCCTTAGTAAAAGAGGTGTTAGCCAGTCAATCTGAATTTTTACTTGTTTTTAATTAATTAACAAAGATGTAAAGATAAACACCACTGGATGGGAGTCAGGAGACAAGCTCACTCACTTTGGCTATTATTCACTATAATGTTTTCCCTCTCTTTTTTCCTGATAAAGGGGGGCAGAGACTTTGTCTGTCTTGTTCATATTTAGAACAAAATGAAGGCAGTGCTGAGCTCACAATAGGGGCTCAATCAATACTTGTGGAATAAATGTATAAGATAATTCAAGAATTTGACTTGATTTTTCTGGGCCTCAATTTCATTGTTTACTAAAAAACCAAAAGGGTTGCTAATGTCTGTGTTTCCTGCCTCACACAGTTATTGTAAGGCTCTGCTGAGATAAATGACCGCTTTCTGAAACTGTTGAGTTATGCACATGATTAAAGAAGTAACATCAGAAACAGCAGCAGGTTTGCACCTAATCAGCCGTGTGACCTTGGCCAAAACGTTTTCATTCTTTATGATTTCTTTTTCTCATCGATAAATGCACAGGATTAGATTAGATGATCCCTAGATTCCTTTCCAGCTCAAACCAAATCTTTAAACTCGTCAACAAAAACTAATTTAGTATTCATTGTATACAAACTGCTCTTCTAGGAAAAAAACACCAAGGAATAATCAAAGAGATTTTAACAAAAGAATAAAAGCAATAACTCTTCTAAAATACTCTTCCTGGTTACTTTTTGAAATACAAAAGCAGATCATTAGGGAAAATCATGGGAAGATGTGAAAACCATATTTCACAAGAAAAGTCATTTGGGGAAATGAAAAATTGAGTTAGCTGCTGGTATGCATCTTGTGGAGATCGTTCTGACCTTCCAAACTGCTTGTGCAACAAACTTGGATTTGACATTTGGTGTTGGCTTTTACAATCAACCTAACGAGAAATATCTTTACAAAGAATGAGTGCATGCTGCACAAAAGAGTTCAGAAAAATGTAGATCTGGGGGGAGGGGAGCCAAGAAAGGAAGCAGCATAAACATTCTATTGTGATTTAAACAGGCTACTTCCTTTAAGTGTGTAGACAGCTCAAGGCAATTCCAGGCACAAAAAGAATAAGCATTTTCAGAGCTCTCAGAGGAATTTATTGACTCAAAGGGTGAGAAAATTTTCTCCAGAACTCAG
>VMDR010004772.1:0-57030 GCA_007922815.1 Macrotus californicus
TTTCAAAATAACTTTCCTATTAAATAAACTTTACAGTCTAATCTGTGTCCAATACCTGCATTTAGAGAGATACATGCTGAACCACGTTTAAAGATTCGAATTTACTGGTTTTCACTTTTTCTTTTCCTTTTACTATTTTGTTTAGCTAGATCATTCGCTCAAGCAGCAATCGAGAAACAGAGATCGGCGTTTATCCGTTGGGGAGTAATGGCGGATTGGGACAATTGCTACTATACTTTCGATGGAAAATACGAGGCCAAGCAGTTGAGAATTTTCTACCAAATGTATGACAAGGTGATGAAGCATTTTTTTCTTTCCCATGTGTTAGATCGTGTTACAAAATTCCAGCTTTCGAATTTCTTTGTCTTTTTTTTTTTTTTTTTATAGGGCCTGATTTATCGATCTTACAAACCTGTGTTTTGGTCTCCCTCATCAAGGTATTTATGTGTTTTTGCTCATTAATGGAGAAAGTTTGTGGGCTTCCAAATACTCAGGTCTAACATCCTTAAACCTTAGGACTGCGCTGGCGGAAGCGGAGCTGGACTATAACCCTGAGCACGTCAGTCGCTCCATCTATGTCAAGTTCCCTCTCTTGAAACCTGCTCCTAAGTTGGCATCTCTCATAGGTATAAGTTATTCGTTGCTCGGGTTTATTCAAGTTATGGAATGGTAACCCTTGCTAACGCGCTTGAAATTTTATTTCCACAGATGGTTCAGCTCCTGTTAGTTGTTTAGTCTGGACCACCCAGCCCTGGACAATTCCAGCCAATCAGGCTGTGTGTTATATGCCAGATGCAAAGTAGGTCTAGTATTGCATTTTGTTTGTTTGTTTCATCCACAAAAAGGGTCTTTTCCATCTTTAGCACTATTTTGTATCTGATTCTTATTTCCCTCTTAAAAGTTAATGAGTTATAACTTAACTGTGCTCATATAGATTTTAAGATCTTATTTTCAGCTTTTTGGGAAAATAAATGTAAGGGATGAAGTCCTTTGAAAATAGTACTTTTTTGATATTGAAGTTGGTTTTTCTAAAATGATGTACAACATTTTAAGTGTTACCTGTGGCTTTTCGTTTCTCAGTGTTAGTAATTTTATCCTAAAATTTTATTTCAGGTATGCCATTGTGAAATGTTCCAAATCTGGAGACCTATACGTACTGGCAGCGGATAAAGTAACATCTGTTGCTTCTGCTTTGAAAACAACATTTGAGGTTATGTCAACATTTTCAGGTGAAGATTTGTAGATATTCTGACCATCATAGTCATCAAAATACTGGGTTGAGTTAACGTACTTTGCTGAACATTGCTCATTCTGAATCAAAACAGATATTGATCTCTGCCTCTCTAGAATATATTTGACAGTGATTTCAGAGAAGGAGAATATATATTAAACATGATAGGAGTATAGAAAAATAAGAACATTCACAAAGGCACAACAGATTAGAAAGAGTTTCTGGCAAATATTCAACATAAAAGTGAACAAATATCCTTAATAGGTTGTAGAAAGTACAAAATTAAATAGCTGAAAATCTTTCTATCTTAGGTAACCAAAAGAGCAAGGAAGGAAGTAACCATATTTAGTTTTGGTGTGTGATTTTTACTAAGGAAATTGAATAAATTCTGAAAATCAGCCCAAAGGTGTTGCTACAATGAAAAGAACCTTTAGTAGGCCACAGTTTGGGACTGGTTTTGAAATATAGCTACAGAAATCTAGGGAAGTTTAGAATTACCTTTGATCCTTAGGGATGATATATCTGTGAGTTTCTTACATTAAAAAAAATTAGTTTTTACGTGAAGGAGATACCCCGAAGTAGAAAGATTGCCTAATACGGAAATCCTCTGAATGCATCAGTTCAGATACAAGCCCATGAGAGGTTTAAACAGTCTTAAAAACAAAAAAAAGGATTTTATGTCAAAGGCAGGAAAGAAGCTATAGACTGTTTAACATTTAATATCATTTAGTCCTTGTTGGTACAATAGATGAGGTAGAGGATCCTGTATATTCTTTCCTCCTACCCTCCCGCCCACCTTTTAAGTGTGGAATGTGCACTTGACAAGTTAAATGTTGTTACGGAAGCTGAATGGCATTCTCACAAGGTTTTTGAGAGTATTAAGGTTAAATTTCAGATCATTTTTCTAGATTGCGTAATTGTTTCAAATGAGTACTGTGTGGAGAATCACCGGGTTGCCATTCTGAGCCCCCCCATTTCCAGAGGGGTGCACACACTTCTCATCCTGGCAAACTAGGCTGGAGTCAGCTAGTTTGCTACCCCTGATGTGCAGTAGGAATGTTGAACAGCTAAAATGGAATCATTTGTAAGGGGTAGGTTGTCTTTGCAGAAAAACATATATTGTTTCTTATAAATCATTCAGAGCTCACAGAGTGAGTGGAGGGGAAGCCAGGTGTGGGGCCAGTTTTGTTCCAGAGTCTGCTCTTCTTACCTGATCTGTTGCTGCTCTAGTTAAAGAGGTAGGAGAATTGACTCACGAGGTGATCCTTACCTGTGGTTTTCTTTGCCCACAGGTGTTGATCTGGAAGATGGTACTTGTACTCATCCCTTAATTCCCAGTAAAGTCTCTCCTCTCTTACCTGCAAGTCACGTGACCATGACCAAAGGCACAGGGCTGGTCCACACAGCCCCGGCTCATGGGATGGAAGATTACAGTGTAGCTTCCCAGCACAACCTGCCCGTGGTACCAGCCCTCTTTGTTCCTTTCCAATTGCTGCTTCTGTAGAATTAAAGTGCTAAGTCTAGCTAACACCTTTATTTTTTTCATGGTAAATAATCATTTTTGCCATTCTAATTGTGAAGTGCTGAGATTTGTGCCGTACACTAAAGCTTCACTAATTTGCGCTCATTTAGAAAGATTTCCTAGACTTCACGCAAAATCAGCGCAAAGTTAAAATCAAAGAGTATATATTAAATGGGGCAGCTTTTGCTTTTGAATGCGAAGCCACATAGACAAATTACTTTCAGTCCCTAAGAGATGGCAAGTGGATTTTACAAGCTTTACTAGTTGAAAAGAACATGTTTTTGTTTTGTTTTTTAAATTAAACAGTCCTATCTAAATTTATTTTACACACATCAATTACTTAGCCAGTGTTTCCATTTAAAGGCAGGTCTCAAAGTCATCACTGTGCATGTACATTGCCATCGATCCATAAAGTAATAGATACCAAATTAAAAACGATTTTTAGTATGTATTTTTGTTACCAAACTGGAGGGCTCTGCTTTAATAAGATATCTTGCCTTTATCCCTGTAAGTGCATAAATTCACACGTCCTAGTAACTGAGTAAGTCCCCAGATTTTCAGTGCAGTGAAAGAGGTGTTTTGTATATATTATCTTGATACTTTAATTGTTCACAATGACACTGTAGGATTGTTTAGTGGATGAAGATGGAGTTTTCACAGACGCTGCAGGTCCTGAACTTCAAAAGAAGGCTGTCCTCGAAGAGGGAACAGATGTGGGTGAGCACTGTGTGTGTGTTGGTACCATAAACCTTTATTTTCTGAAACGCAGCCAGCAGCAACCTTGACTTAGGCTTTCATCGCAGACTTTCCCCATAACCAAAGCTGAAATTATATCTTACTTTGCCACGTGGTTTAGAATGGAGCTGGGGAGTGTTTCATCCCTGGCCTAGACGTTGCTCTAGTTGAGCGAATCCGGGCAGTGAGCCGGGAGTGATGTTGTGTTAGGGCTCCAGAGGTGCGCATCAGCCGTCCTAGTCTTGTGGAAGGCAAGCGACAAGCTTGCGGCCAGATGTTGACTCTGAGTCAGACTCTTGCCACTCCTTTGGTGACCTCTGAAAGTCACTGACCGATCTGGCATGATTTATGTATTCTGATCTTGGGGGTCCTCTTGTCTTAAGCTGCCTTTCTGCCTTTCCGGAATTCTGGGTCCAGGGACCAGGCACTATGAAGACCTTCCTTTGCCCACACTAAAGACGAAGGCTAATTAGACCTGGTGTGTTCGTTTCCCGGGGCTGCTGTGACAGAGGACCATAAAGTCAGTGGCTTCAAACAAATGTAATCCCCCACAGTTAAGGAGGCTGGAGCCCTGAAGTCAACTTGAGTCACGGGCGTGGCTCCCTCCCAGAGCCCTGTGGAAGAACCCTTCTGTGCTGCTTCCTAGTTTCTGGGGGCTCCTGGTAACCCCTGGATTTAAACCACTCCGTGTTACTCCAGCCTCTGCCTCCCTTGTGACACACCCTTCTCTGCTCTTGTGTGTCTGTGTATCCTCTCCTCTGATAGGGACTCCAGTCATTGAGGTCTCACTCGAATCCCGTGTGACTTCATCTTAACTTGAGTACATCTACGAAGACCCCATTTCCAAATAAGGTCACATTCACATGTACTAGGAGTTAGGACTCTGAGCGTATCTGTTGTGGGAACAAAATTCAACTCACTATACCTGGTTTCTCCTGGAATGTATGGGCACCATTTCAAGAGCCTAGGTATGAAAGATTGGGACTCTGAATGTCAAATGTAGAATTCTAAGTGCATCTCGTTCATCTTTCCTTTGAAGTGAAGGGAATGGCATACTTTGGATTCTGATAAAGGTTTTGTGGTCCCTGCGTTTTCTGCCATGAGAGTCCCAGGTTATGCCTCTGATCCCTGGTGGGTGGCACCTCTTCCTGTTGGTCCAGAGTTAGAACTCCCAGGGAGTTTAGAGAGTTACTAGGATTTTCATAGTGCTTTGAAATGATGTCTCATGCAAACCGTTACTGATTTTTTTAAGTTATAAAGATGCTTCAGGCTTCGAAGAATTTGTTGAAAGAGGAAAAACTGGTGCACAGCTACCCCTACGACTGGAGGACTAAGAAGCCAGTGGTTATCCGTGCCAGCAAGCAGTGGTTTGTCGATATCACGGACCTTAAGGCCACAGCCAAGGTAGGGAAGGCGCCCTACCGTGAGGGCTGGGTTTCCATGTTCCCAGAAAGAAAGGGCTGCCTGGGAGTTGAGGGAGGGTTTGGGGAGTGGAGAGAATTGCTGCTGTTGGATTCATAAAATCGTAGAATTTCAGACCTGGAAGGACCTTGGATTGCCATTCCTTTGTTAACCACGGGAGAAGAATCAGGCTGAAAGGGGCAAGGGGCTTTGCCCAAGTTTCCTGCCAGATGTGGCGGAAGTAGCACAGAGTTAGGACAGAAGTGAACTTGGCGAGTTGTTTAACCTCTCAGAACCTCAGTTTCCTCATCTACCTACGGCGAGAATAAGGCCTGCCTTGTGGGGCAAGTGAACACAGGTTCCTGGATTCCATAAAACGCTTTTAAAGCCCTTTGCTTCCTGAAGATGGACATTGAGTCCATTTGAAAAGTTGTTGCTCTGTGTTAATATTTTCGGACAGATATTCTCAGTATTCGT
This sequence comes from Macrotus californicus, assembly GCA_007922815.1. Classification (NCBI taxonomy): domain Eukaryota; kingdom Metazoa; phylum Chordata; class Mammalia; order Chiroptera; family Phyllostomidae; genus Macrotus; species Macrotus californicus. The sequence goes on from VMDR010004772.1 coordinate 5,367, forward strand.
ATGTATTGGAGCTCTTTCATTCAATCACGTGTGTGTGTCTCACAAACAGTTTGAGTCTCCTGAATGACAGGGCCCAAGTATGTATTTGTTAACCAGGCTGAACGTTGGACACTGTGGTCAGAGCTTGCATCCAAGACATCACTGCATCTTGTGGGTTCATCTGCTTGTGTGGCATGGTGGGGCCCTTGGCAAAGCTGTACAGAGCAATGTACGTTTTCTGTGTGTGTATTCAGTGGGCCATGTGACATGGACTGGGTTTTTTTCATACTTTCCTACAAAGCCCTTCCTTGTAAATGTTAAAATTTGTAACTTCCAGCTCTATACAGATTTTGGTTGTAGAACATCTCAGTTTGATGCAATGTACTGAAGTCGAGTTTTTAAAAAGATGTCTTTGTATGCAATTTTCAGTTACTTTTTGCAGAAGTAGAATAGAGTGACATATTCATGTTTCTGTCACCCAAGTTCAGTAATTATCAACTTAGGACCAGTTTTGTTTGTACCTACATACCTCCCACCACTCACTTTATACTCCCTACCCCTTGGGCTATTTTGAAGCAAATTTCAGGCATTCTTTCTTCCATAAATATTTCAGCATGTAAATCTGAAAAGATACATACTCTTTAAAACATAATTCCAGTGCCATTCTCACCACCTTAAAAAAATATTAGTTATTCCTTAACAAAATCAACTATCCACCAGCATTCCCATTTCTTGGATGTTTAAACCAGGTATTAATCAAACTGATTGGCAGATACTGCCACTGCCAGTAGGGGGTGCTGCAAATGGCTTTGTGGGGGCAGTTCAGGTAAGTGAGAAGACTGTGAATGTGAAATGGAAAATACAAAGATGCTTTTATTTGTGCCTAGAAAGATTTAAACAATGAAGTTAACGTATTTTGGGCTTTTTGGAGCTTATCATCAAACACTTTTTCTACATAATTTATCTTTTGGTAATTGACAAATGAAATGAAATGAAATGAAATGCTAGTAATTTGCAGCTCTTGATGGATGGAAGGAGGGAGGGCTCCTGAGACATACATAGGAAGTCAAGAGGAAGTTATTATGAGATAGCGTTTTTATGTTGTAAACCATAGTCTATGTAAATTAAATTAGGTCACATTGCTGTCCTTGTCAACTTATCATAGTAGCTTTATTTTAAGCATTTAAAAAAACGGTTGAATTCAAGTTTGAATTGATTTTAATTGTAGTTTAATGAAGTATAGAACTTCTACTAAACCTATTACTAGTTTTGATCTAGGGTCCTTGGAAATTGGTATAAACTTGTATCACATGCTCCAAAGGTCACATCAGCTCTTATTGTCATTTATTAGGACTTTGTGGCCTTGTTTTAACTTTGCCTCATTTGCTCTCAAATCTGTAGTATTTTAGTTTAGTTTTGTTTTTGTTTTTGTTTTGACGGGGGGAGTCTTGAAGGATCATGTGAATGAGTATAAATATCTAAAGTAAAAATCTATATTAGGATAGATAGCGACAGTTCCAGAAAATGTGTTCTGCTCTCTCTCACTGGACTTGATTTGTGAATTCATTGCAGGAACTGTTAAAAAAGGTGAAATTTATTCCCGGATCAGCCCTGAACGCCATGGTAGACACAATGGACAGGCGGCCGTACTGGTGTATATCCAGGCAGAGAGCTTGGGGTGTTCCGATCCCTGTGTTCTATCACAAGACGAAAGAGGAATTCTTGATCAACAGGTAGAACTTCCTAAAATTTTGTACCATTCTAAAGTGAGTTGTATTTTCTTCAGAAATGGAAAAATAGTGGATTGTTGAGAACTCCTGATATATGTTAAATAAAATGTTCTGAAAAATCGTCTTTTGGGGAGGATAAAATACAAATTGCAGAAAGAAAGATCCTTTCACATGATTGCACTTTTAACAACTATGGCTTTTCACTGTTTATATGTAGAAGCAGAGGCTCTGATTTTTTTTTTTTTCTATGAGAATTCATTGTTCCTGTGTGCCAGGCTTTGTGCTGGAACAAGCTGTCAGGAATCCAGAGATGGGCAGTGTTTTTGGGATCCTGGGGTGTAATTTTTCTTTATGAATTAGAGTCACTCTCTTACTGAGTCTACCCTCCCTTTCAGTGGATGTGATATTATGGAATTGTGTAGGTGCTTTCAAATTTAAGAAACTATAATATAGTTAAAGGTACAAAATGACTTTTATTTTAGTGATTACATTCCTAATTTTTTTTTAATTTGGAAAGGTAACACATGGACATGGTAAACAATTCAAAGCAGAAAAGTTTGTACAACAAAGAGAAAATGTTCCCCAGTCCAGACATGAGACTCTGGGAGGCAGCACATGAGACTGCCCACGTCCCCACTCGTGATGGGAGGGTAGCCTGGCTCGTTTTCCTTCTGGCAAATTCGGGAGGCTTGCAGTACTGTTGCTGTCACCAACAGAAGTGAGAAGGGGAATGTTCATCACTCCTTTTGGGGATAGGTTTTTACTTTTTTTTTTTTTTGAGTAATTTGGATTTAATTTGGTTAATGGAATTTTTACTAAATTATTCTGTAAGACGAGTAAAATGTTGGAGCCCATTTTGGTAAATACTTTCACATTTCCTGAGCGTCAGGTGGTTTCTGAGGGCACGGAGGCCATTGGGTGACTCAGGGTTCAGGAGACTGCAGACACAGAGCTGAGGAGCCCTGTGTGGGGGTCCATCACCGTCTTCATGAAAAGGTTCTCCTTTTCATTGTCAACACTAACAGTGTTTCTTTAGTGAAAACACGTATTTTAGTTTCTTAAAATGTTGTTTAAAGCATTTTTGGGGGGGGGGGGTTGTTTTAACCGCTTATAGCCACATGTTAGGTGTGAAAGCTTTTTGTCACTTTGCAATAGGCACCGTACCATTTCATGTGTCACTGGGGGTCTGACCCCCTGGGCATCATGGCCCAGGGCGGAACTGGAGCCTAACCCTGGGGTAAATGTGGAGCCAGAGAACGGCTCCTCTGCTTCCTTCCCAGAGGATGTGGCACTTGAGCGGGGCCTTACGGATTAGGTAGGAAGTGTGGGGACATGCTGGGATCATCAGGAGCTAAGGAGCTGCAGGGGGAGAGCATAGCAGGTGTATAGGAACCGTAGTGGACGGTGGTGTTCGTGGGACATTTCAGGAACAAACACAGGGGACAGTTGGCTGGGGCAGATTGGAGTGAGCCTTGAGTTTTAAGAATTGAAACCTTTAAGTAGGCCTGAGGAGTGAGAGTATGTTTTAGGAAAAGACGCTAGATTCTACAGAGCAGGAAGTCATTGCAAGGCTTTTTCCTATAATTTCATTACAATTATAATTTTATTAAAATTTGGAGCTTAGACTCTTTGGCCTAAATATTGTTGCATATGCTTCTTTTAAATTGAGCGCTTGATCAGATATAAACTAACAATATCTTATTACCTCTATTAAGAATTAAAGTTGAGATCAATGTGTACAAGTATTTAAAATTCCACACGGGACTGTTTTCTTTTAAGGAATGTTTATAAGCCACTGTCATTGTTTCTCGTTCTTTTCAGTATTTACAGAACCAGATTTTAAGGCAACATCCGTGAATTGATTGGGGTAGACTGTGTGTGTGTGCAATTTCCTCGAATTGATTGAGGGCAGGCCATACGAAGTAGAGCAGACTGGTTTATTTGAGCATTATTTAACCATGACAGTAAAATGGTACATCGGTTTCTTGATCAGTACGCTGAGTGAAGTAAATGTGAGCTTCATCAGAAAAACTCCGAACGAATATTCATTAGATAGCATTTCTGTTTCATGTATAGGCAATGCAGGTACATGGCTGAGTAAGTGTAGTCTTTTCCTGTGTGGCTTGCATGGTCTCAGTTGGTTTCTGAGACTGAAGCAGTAGGAGGCGTACAGAATATTGGCCTACAGAAGTGACAGGCACACGTAGCCACAGTCTGTCAATTCATAGGTCATTTTCCTGTACACCATCTGCTAGTCCACGACTCGGCCCGATGCACAGAGGGCAGGGAGAGACCGAAGGAAGAGGCAGACCACTCCAGCTGCGTAGGTGGCAGGTTGAATGAGCACGGGGACTCGACTTGGAGGAGAATCACAGTGACCCCGATTTTCTGGCTTGGATGTGCCTTTGTATTGTAGCGAGTTGGAAACCATCAAGAGTAACAGCATCTCCACTGGAAATTGGTCCACAGTCCACATGGAGTTGCTGTTACACTTGATAACTCCTTTACGTCTGTCACAAGATTCCCTCAGCTTTTCCTGATGAAAGTCTATACATAATCTCTTAAGTATACTTATTTCACAGAAGAAAGCCTTCATGCATTCATATTCTAAATACATTTAGCAACACTGGCATATTTGAAACTCTGATGTTTAATTTTGATTTGAATTAATGTTCTCATCTGTACTCTATATTCATATTTGTATTTTCTCAAATGTTTCCATTTCTGTCTCTAACATCACTGGTCATTTTCTTAATCTGTAATCTATTGCCCTTAGAATTTAGGTAGAAATCTATTTCTAGTTATTAAAGACAAAATAAATACTTTTTAGCATAAAAAAAGATAAAATAGAGAAGTACTGGCTACCTGGGAAGGAAAAGAAGTTGTTAAATTTCTTCCACCATTTCCAATGGTTATAATTAATGTAATAATATTAATGCTATAGTTAACATGCATGTAAGGAACTTAGCTCCTATTTCTGGAAATTATGAGAAATTTCCTAGAAACAGGTAGGGAATTTTCTACTTTAATTTGAGTGTAAGTTTTAGCTACCTGAGATTTTTGCTCATGTTAATGATCTTTTGATGAAAAAGAAAGTATGATGTTTATTTATTAAATAAAGAAAAGTCTCCCCAAAATTGTTTCCTGTTACCTCTCCAACCTAAGTACAGCATTAAGTTTAAAATAGTTTCCTTCTCAAATTTCCATGTTGTTCTAGAATGAAATTTAGTGAATGTATATGAAACATTGAGCCTCTTACCTTAGTCTGGTAACTTAGAGGAGAAGAAAGGTCCTTACATATTTGCCTCCAGGAAGACAAAGCTCAGGGAGGGCTGGGGTGTCTTCAGGGCCAGCAGTCCCAGTGCTGCCTGATTTCCAGGAGCAGGCTAAATAAGCGTTCAGCCTACTTGATATCGAAGTGCAGGGTGATTGGTCGGTGTCAGAGTCGCTCGAACTGCCGGGGGATTTTCACTGATTAACCTAGGGACACGTCCTGCGTGTGTTTAGATAAAGCTCTTGAGTAAAGTACAAGGTTTTATGATGGACTCATTGCTTAATGAAAGGCCGCATTAAAATGGAAGCACATAGGTTACGTACTGATAAGCGGTCTCACCCACTCTCGTCAGCAGTAATTTATACGGATCTCTAGGTTATAAGTTAACTGTATTAAGTGTAGGATAGTAACAGAATGGGGAAATTCTTAAATTTTCAAACATAAATTTTGACTTCTTCCTTGTAGTTTTTGAAGAATATTTAATACTACTAAGAAATGCCTATAAAAAATGTTTAAAAAATTTTTTAAAGCGTCGTGATCTCAATTTTGTTATAAAAACCTGCCCTTCTAAGTATCCCAGGGAAACAGGACTCATGTCTTGTACAAAGACAATATATGTAAGGCAGTCTAACACAGTTGTTTACCAAGGAACATAATGATATAAAAAAGAGATCACGCAGGTCGATTACAGAAGAGTGAATTCACAGCCGTTAAAAACGGTAGTTCAGCTCTTAGTGGTTGCTTAGTTCCCTGTTTATGAAAATCATGTAAACTTGGCCCATCCATCATCTGGCTGTTTCTAGGTTTTTGCTGCCGAGCTCTACCAAGTATCTTTGGGGAACTTGTGCAGGCTTGGCTTGTATTTCTTTTCCCAAATTTTCTTTTCAGATTTAGTGTGAACGTTAAATTTATTTTTACTTTGCAATCCAGCAAACCTTGTTTGTAGATTATATGTGTGTGTTTATTTTCATTGCAAGTTTTATTTTTGAAACTCAATGGCAGAATTTTTTAGGATCGCCCAGACTACCAGAGTACAAATCAAGAGAAAGTCTTTGCTTTGTGATACCACTTAAATTTTGATTTGTTTGGAAGGTGAGGATGTTTTTGTCTTTGAAATCTGCATTCTTACATATCAGACATTGTATTCAGTTTTTATCCTCTGATTCCAGAATTGTCTATAATTTGTTTTTGTTTTAAAAATAAATAAGTAATGTAGTTGTCTAAGACCTTAAAATATAACCAAGAAAATATAGCAATTAAAAGACAAATTTTATTTCAACCAGAGGTGGCAGGGCTTTACAGTTTCTTAATAACACACGAGCCGCAAAATTCGAACTTTTGTTTGGTATTTTTACTTACAGACTCGGTGGGTACTTGCATTAGTTCAGTAATACTTAAAATATAATATTAAATCTTCACTGAATTGTCTGCTATTTAGGGATACAAAAAAACACTCAGTCTATTCGAGTTGACTTTGAGATTCTAAAATGAATATGTACCTGTACATATCCTGGAGCTGGAAGAGTCTGTAGTTGGAAGTTACTAAAATATTAAGCCTTTTCCTTTTTTTTTTTTTTTAAGATTAAACTGTTTTACACAGCTTCCCCCGGTGTTCACAGAGAATGAAGCTCAGAAAAAGTATGATGCGTTCCTGGCAGCACCTGCTAAACCGCAGGCCGAGCCTGGTCTTTGGACTCGGGGCTGATTCTGTCAACACGCATCTCTGGAGACCTCCTGGGGCCACACCTCTACCTGGGCCCATGGTTTCCTTCTGCCTGGCTGATAAGAGTCTTTTTGCCTTTGCATAGCAGGCCCGAGAGACAGGGGTTGTCTTTCTAGACACATCAGCGAGGCTGACCGGAGCAGTGCAGACGTCTGAGCCTTGACTTAGGAGACCGGCTGTCGAGGACTGGCTTTAACTCTGTCACTTGCGCTGGCTCATGACTGTGACACAGCCACAGACAGAGCTGCTCAGTGTTTTTTCTGGGAATCCAGTGAAAGAGTGCTTAAACGGGGCTTTGGAAAGTATAAGGTGTGGAGTGCACGTACATGTTTATTTGATCGATACTAACATTGGTCCCCAACATTTCTACCTTATTTTCTAAATGAATATGAAATGTGAACCATTTGCTTTTACTTTTGTGTTTCTTTATCTGTGTATTTCCAACACATTCAAGACTGGTTTTCTATTTTATTTTACTGTTTCCCTGAAATTGCAGCTCACTTTTATAGTACATCTACTGTACTTTTATATGAATAAATGTACTTTGCTGGTATTTCTTTTTGTTAGGTTTATTGATTTTTTATTATAGTGTATTCATATTTTCTTAACTGATAAAATGTTCTGTGCCAACTGCATAAAACAGTAATAAGTAACTAAATATCGTCATGTAATTAGTTATTGCACGAAGTTTTTATGGTCTCATCACAAAAGTTTATCTTTACTGTTAAAAGTCCATCTAAAATCAGCGACCCTCTTAGCTGTATGGACTTGTGCCCATTTTAACATTCTTGTTATTTGTCATTTCTTCAGAATGGGTGCTGGTAGCATTATACTTTTCAATCTTTAATAGCCTATTTTTCTTCATAGCGGTATTTTGCTACTGTAAGGTCTTTCACATTTCAATGTGCTGAACATATTTAATTTACACTACCCATTTGATTTTGCTTCCCATCATTTTTTGAACAACCACTTCCTTTATCAGTGAATTATGAGACCCAACAAGTTAAATGATTTGCCCTGCACAGTCATGATGAGTCAGCAGCAGAGCCAGATTAAGAACTTAGAGCTTTCTCCTACCCACTCTTTCCATTTCATCCGCTCTCGTGGACCTACTGTTAATCCTCGGTTACTTGTGTTGGTGGACTGTGGTAGAAAGGAGGACAATAGAAAGGTTGCCTTTAGTGTGTCTGTTTTAATTAATGAAATATTATTATGGTATGCATGTTAGTGATTGTATAACAAAATTAGCTGTCTAAATTTACCTGACTCCAGAGAATTCGTTTGAATAATAGCTAATGCTTATATATTTCTTACTAATGGATACCAGGCATTGTTCCAGGCCTTTTATATATAAGCTTGATTAATGTCCAGAATAGCTGGCTTAATGATACTGTTTTATCTGCATTTTACAAACGGAGGTGCAGAAATGTGAAGTGCCTTCCCCAGCGTCACACAACTAGACAGTGATAGAGCCAGGACACCGGCGCCGGCTGGGTCCAGGGTCCAGGCTCCTGGCCATTAAGTGAACTGGGGTTCAGCGGAAAGCGCTAGAGGAAGTTGTAAAGCCCATAAAGCTGTGGTAATAAATTAAGAGCACGTTATTCCTGTGAGAGAATTTAGTATAAATTTTCCCCTGAGTTTAATTTTCAAATAGTGTATAACTCTGCATCTCCCCCAAGATAGGGTCCATTTCAGTGCTCATTTGATGTGCATTTATTGGCTTTCTGCGGTGTGTTCAGCTCAGCACGGTGCTCGGTTGTACGTGGACCCGCGCGTTCAGTTTGCTGTCATTCTATGGGAAGTATGTAGGGTCACTGAAATGTTCGTTCATTAGGGCAGGGACCTCACCTGCCTTGTTAGCTGTTTTCTCCAGTGCCTAGAACACTGTCCAAGATGGTGGAGGTGCTCAGTAAGTATTTTTGAACAAATGAGTTTTACTATTCGCAACAGAGACTTCAAGAAGTTTCAGTCCTTGTGCACGGTCACACATAGAAAAAGTGGCAGAGTCGGGATATCAGCCTGGCGATCTGTTGTCAGAGGGAAGTTCAGGTGTGGCATTGCTCCTGTGCGCATGGGTTTGGACTCAGTCCTGCAAGCCACGAGCAGGGCACTGGAAGTTTTTGAGAGGGGATAACTGGTGTGATGAAAGCAATTTCGGGAATGCATTTCTCTCAAAGATGGACCATGAAATCAAAGGGATGAGAACTGGGGAGAAGCCCAACCACTGATTGCATCAACCTACAGTAGAATTGAGGCTGTGAGGCTGGACTAATTCAATATTAGTGAGGTCAAAGGACAATTTTGACTAATATTTCAAAGGTGGAAGTAGCAGAGTGTGTTGCTTTATTTGGGGCAAAAATTGGAGGGGGGATAGTTACAAGGTTTTCAATATAGGTACTTGACTAGAAAATGGCTGAAATAGAGATATTAGGAGAAGTCTTTTTTCTTCTTGTAAGGGATACATATGACTTAATTTTATGTCTTAGAGACTGTTAATATTGATATTCTTTATGTTGACTTCGGATGACAGCCAAGTAGCAAGTAATTGAAGAGAATGCCATTGAAGTCTGAGGGGCAAGATCGGGAAATCTCCTGCAGATAGGAAGAGATACTACTCTTTTTTAATTTTAAAATGTTTGGCACTAATCACAATAGTTCATTGAACAACACTGTCCTGTCCCCCTAAAATAGCCAAACCATCGAGCACATCGCTAAACTCGTAGAGGAGCATGGCAGTGACATCTGGTGGACTCTGCCCCCGGAGCAGCTTCTGCCTAAGGAAGCCCTAGCTCAGGTAAAGTTCTGTTTGCGATACATGTTTGTGATGCCTTGTGTGTACTGCAGGACTTAATAACTGCAGAAGGGATCCTTGGGAGCTAAAAAAGTAGGTACATCATCATGTGAAGTGAATGAGTTTATTCACTAGAGATGAGAAATCAGTGTCCTTTGAGAGCAGACCTTTTTGTTTAGCCAGAGAAGCTTCGTACGTAATGTAGCAGCAGCCTGTGAGGCTTATTTATCTCATTGACGGCCAAAGTTTTAGATTTTTTTTTTTAAATTACTCTACTGTTGTTCAATTACAGTTGTCTGCATTCCCCCGCCCCCCCCTCCCATGGCCAAAGTTTTAACTGATGTGGTTAAGTAGCTACAACTGTGAGAACGGTACCCAACATTGGGACATCAGGACTTTGTAGGACCTGAATTAGCGGTGACTGATGCCATCGTACACCAAAGATCCAAACTGGGGGATAATTTCAAGAAAATAAAAACAAAACCGAAAAATAAAAAGTTTGTATTTGCATTAATAAATGTGTCAATTAAGTGACCATAGTCATTTTTATGTGCAAATGAGTCAGTCGCTATGAAGTTGTGAAATATTTTTAAATGTTTGAAATTTATTTTAAAATGTGAGTTTAATGGTTGTAAGCATTTCATCTTCGTTGGATGCTTTTGGGTATTTATTGTCTATATTTTTTAGTATTAACAGGAACGCTTTTCCATTATCTTGCTAGGTTGGTGATGCTGATGCCTTGGAGTTCGTGCCGGGTCGGGATATTTTGGACATCTGGTTTGACAGTGGAACTTCGTGGTCTTTTGTCCTCCCAGGTAATTTTAACTAATAGTTTATGTGCCAATCAGGCAGTTTTGAGAACATATAAACATGGCTTAGAAGAAATCTACAGCCGACAGTTCTTTTTGCTTTATTTGGAAGATCTGCTCTAATGTGATTTTAGATCTGGAAAGATCCTGGGAGATCGTTTAATCTAAAGATTTATATGCTTTTTGTTTTTCCAAATGAAGTTTCCAAATAAGATGGATAAAAACGGGGATTTTCTCCCCCCCTCGCACCCCCTGGCCCTCCAGGCAGCCCCTCAAGGCACCAGTTCTATGAACAAAGTTTGGACATCACCAAAGTGGTCCGACCCCATCGTTTTTCAGGGGAGGGATTGAGACTGAATTAGAGACAAATGGGGTGAAGGTCACAGAACCTAGAGTCAGACTCGAGGGCTCAAGCACCCTGATTTTCAGTTCTCATGCTTCTCCACTACTTTGCTTTCCTACCACTCCCCCGCCCACCCATACAAGCCACTGACTGCTTTTACACTTAACTCATAGTGAGGGTGAGTCTGCAGAAGAAATGCCCTTGAGGACACTGAGTGGAAAGTTAAAGTGAAGCACGTGGCTGGTCGTCACCGTGCGGCTCAAGTCAGGGATGAGGTGCCAAGGAAGCCACAGTAGCTGACAGGTCCTGTGCTGCTTCTGAGGACCAACTTTGGCCCAAGAGATCCCGTTTGCTTTCTGGGGCGTGGGGGTGTGGGAAAAGTAGCTCGTGTGTCCAGAGGCCGGCCGTGGTTGGAGGGATTGAAAGGGGCTGTCCTCAAGTTTGAGCTGGGACATCCTGGTCCCACACCTCACTTTGGAGAGGAGGGCATCCCTTCACTTAGGCTTTTCTTTCGGCTTAGGGAGTTTGAGAAGTGGAATGTAAGTGAATGCACGCTGACTTTATATTGCAGCCAAAATATACATAACAATAATGTCCAAGGGCAAGTTACATATTAATAAAGTTTTAATGATTTTTGTGTAGTAATTTTCAGAATCATTATTGCCTAAGTTTCACCGTATTTAAGAGAAAACATTGCCAGTTTAGGTACTTTGTTTTCTTAAATTACAGTGAAAATGTAGGCAAATAGCACTACATAAGGTGGGTAAGTTATATAGTGTTACAATATACACAGGAAAAGGAGTTACCCACTCTGCCACATTTGGGGCGGCATCCTGAATTTCATGAGTATGCCATTATGTGAAATCGTGCTTGTATGGGATATTTCAGAGCTTGTTAACTGCTTCGGTCGCGGTGGGAATTGCTGCTCCTAGCATTGCTGCTTTTTAATTTCTGAAGTGGCTTTGCGTTACCAAGTGCAGTACATGCGAGTTGGAGCCACGCTCGGGGTTGAAGGCCCCGTGCCGCTGTCCGTGGTGCTGAGGGTGGTCCAGCCTCCTCTGCCTAGTTTGCTGTGTTCTCAACCGACCATTTGTGGCAGAAATATTTTACTACATTCAGTTAGTGGTAAGAGTGCACCTGGTCAGCAAACCCCCCTTTCCTTTCCTGTCACATTTAGGTGATTAATTCAAAGAAAGAAAACTAATCTGTTTTTTAAAGATGCATGTTGCATGCATAGGGGGCTGTCAGCACGTAAACCACCTTTACAGATGATGCGTGAGCCCAGTTTTAAACTGTAGTTTCTGCTTTTCACTCAGATCTCATCTTCCTCCTCAAAAAAGTAAATAATCAATAAAAATTAATTAATTGGCTAATATTTTATCCTATTTACCTCCCTGTTATTCTTTTGTGATTTTTAAAAAAAGCTTCCAAAGATGGGCAGTAACAAGTGGGAGTCAAGATACTGGGAGAATTCATGGTTGAAAAAGCCATAAACTGGAGGTGACTTGCCTTAAAACAAAAAAAAAAAACAAGAAGTCACCTACTTTCCTGAGAAGGGTTATTGTACTTCCTTCTCTTTCTCAAATGGTTTGTATCAAGTCCAGTATGAAATGATTTACTGTTTATGTCTACTTCCTTGAGAGTATTTATTGAAAAATACAGTCAGCTTGAGTTTGAGCTTAATTTGAGCTACCAGACTTCCTCAGTATCTACTATTATTTAATGAGATGAATTTGGTGATGATATAGCATACATATCTGGTTTTAATTTTTGCTGACAGACTTTATAGCCGTGAAAGAGACTTGGCTTATGAATTTTAACGCCAGGTCAAGTACATGTTTCATTGTTCAAGGTCAATGGAACTTAAGAAATTGAAACTTGAAAACTTCTGAAAGGGAGCAGCATTTTTAGGTGAATCACATATAGGTGATACCTTGGACCTGTATCTCTAAAAACATTCTTTAAATGTTGAGCAAAGGCTTTAATTATTGCAGTGATTTCTAAAAAAGCCATGGATTACTTTTATATTTTAAATAGACTTTACTTTGTAGAGCAGTTTTAGGTACGTCACAAAGGGGAGTGGCAAGCAGAGTTCCCATACCCTTTGTCCCCCCTCTCCCTCGGCCTCCCAGTCAACATCCCACGCCAGATGGTCCATGTGTGACAGCTGCTGAACCTACACTGACCCCTCATAATCACCCAAAGCCCACAGTTGACATTAGGGTTACTTTTGGTGATGTACATTCTGGGCTTTGAACAGATGTGTAGTGACCAGTGTCCATCATTACAGGGTCACAGAGCATTTTCACTACCCTAAAAGTCTCTGCTATGCCATTCATCCCAGCCACACCCTGCCCCAACCCCTGGCTCATGTGGCGTTTTTATAATTTGCCCATCTTTTGACTGGGCCATTGCCAAGTTAGAAATTAGTAATTTGCCCTTTATAAAGACACTTTTTCCTGATTTCATTTCTTGGTTAAGCACATGCCCTCCAGACAGTCTAGGTTCACAATCCATACCTACTGTTGCTTCTTATCTGCATAACCTTGGACAAGCAATAAACCCGCTGAGGGCCCACGTTCCTCGTCCATAAAATGGGGAAGTAATAGTACCTGCCTTCCGGAGTCACTCTACGAATACAGTGAATTAACATATAAAGTTATTGGATCCTCAGCAGGTATTTGTTAAATTGATAAAAACAGTAATTTGTTCTCATAAAATGTTCAACTGCTAATACTGATGTTGATCATTATGGATCAAACCCTAATTTAGATAGTATTACAATTACCTATGGTTTGGAAGTTCATACTCCAAGGTTTATCTTCTTTATCTTGATTGTCAAATTGGCAGTGAGGGTGACAGCTCCGGTGAATGCAATCTACCCGTTGGGTGTAGCCCGACACATGAAACAATATAATTGCTTTTACCCTTTCTGTACTTTAACACATGTTCCTTTCTGTTTTCCTAGTTTAATGACATGTCTGTCTTTGTTAATACTTATTTTCGAGGTGCGGACCAAACAGCAGATTTATACTTGGAAGGAAAAGACCAGCTGGGTGGTTGGTTTCAGTCTTCCTTGTTAACGAGTGTGGCAGCGAGGAAAAAAGCCCCTTTTAAGTGAGTATCGTCCCTGAGCTACACCAGGCAGCACACTGTGAGCACTTCTGCTGGGCACTTGCCAGTGTGGGGGCCCTGTGCTGAATAGTGTATATGGGCAATCAGTGCCTTTTATTAGCCTACGGTGTCATGAGAGTTTGAAGTGAAAAAGAGAGGGACAGGGAGAGAGAGAGGAGGTAACCATACAGAAAAGGCTTGCCCTGAGACAGGTCATAACTCCGAGAAGAGGAAGCTTAGCAGTGACCACGGAAGTGGGGGACCTGTGGCGAGCCAGACCTCAGACCTGGCCGGACCCCACTTGGAGGGATGCAGACAAGGGCGTTTGGGGTCACCTGAAGACGGCCTGTGGGCTCAGTGTCCTTGTATTTAGAATATCCTGAAGTGGCGAGGGAACTGAACCGTCCCTTTAGTGAATGTTGTTAAATTTGGGGTTCTTGGTCATAGATAATTGCTTTTCTTTATGCAAATATGTGGATAGAGGTTCTAATCCAAATGATTCTTAAAAGAGCTCAAGATTTTTGCTGTCTTAAAATGAAAACCCATTCCAGAACAATTTAAATGTTTGTTTCTTGTATAATGTGCTTTTGTAAGCCAATAGAACAGCAAATGTTTTTCTCTTGAATTGTCTTTTTGAAGATAATTTGAGGTGATAATCTGCTTTTTTTGAGACATACTTTTTCCTGGTTAGTTTTGATCATCAAAACCAGCATATAATAGATGGTCAGGAAATACTTGTTTAGTGATTGTAAACATCAAACATTTTTCTGTTTAAAAGTAGAAACCTGCTAAAATTAGACTTTCAAGAAAAGCTTTCATACATAATCGGTCAAGAAAAATCCTATTTTTGCATCAAACCAAGATACCCCTTTTAAGCTGGAAGCCATCTTCGGAAAGACCATTGTGATTGTGTGACTGTACTCACTGATTTGCCTCATTAGGACAGTGTTCATTCACGGGTTCACCCTTGGAGAAAAGGGAGAAAAGATGTCTAAGTCCCTTGGGAATGTCATCGATCCTGATGTTGTCATCAATGGAGGACAAGTAGGTGGTTCTCTAAAAACTCAATTTGTTTTGGTTTTAAGACTTTTTAAGTTGGCAGCCAAAACCCTTGATGGAATTACTTCTATGTTTAAAAAACCCAAACATCTTTTATATGAATAGCAGATGCCTTGCCATGTCTTAAATTTGACTCTTAAATAATGCATGACTTTGACGAAAGAGGGAAGGGCTGGGATTGTGGTTGGCCCTCGTGGCTCATTTCAGGTCTGAATCTCGAGGAAGGTCCTGAACCATGCTACCCCTTTTTAAATTGAACTTTGAACTCTCATTCTACATTTAAATGGAAATGGTATGGGAAAAAAAATGAGGTTGCAACTTCTAAATGCACGTTTCATTATTCTTGCAAATTATACACTTTAAAGCATGTCCTCAGTGAACGTCAAGTCTGGGGTTGCTGGTAATTTGGTTTATTTTGAAGCTGTTTTCAGAAAAGACACCACTTATCTGTTACTCCTTGGGCGTTTTACCACCCTCCTCATGTCCAATGGCCATTTCTCTGTGTACAGAGTTGCTAGGGGACATTGAAGGGAAGAGCAGCACCCCCTCCCCCCACAGAGACGTGAGAGCACTGCTGTGTGTCTGAGCAGCAGCCGAGAGAGACGCGCAGACGTGACCAGGGCGGAGGTTGGGTGTCCCGCAGGATTGCAGCGCATGCATGCTCTTTCTCTTCAGTGTTTTTTCAGAGGCAGCCTGAATTCTGAGATTGTAGCCCTTATTTCATTACAATGCAGGTATTTTTTTTATGCTCGTATTGTGCTCACACATTTTTGAGTAGGACTACCTGAAAGATTTGTTCACCTCATTGGCGTTGAAAGCCATTCACACATGTACATGTTTCTGCTTTTTTTCCCCCATTGAAAAGGATCGAAGCAAACAGCCTCCTTATGGTGCTGACGTCCTTCGCTGGTGGGTGGCCGAGTCCAACGTCTTCACTGAAGTGACAATTAGTCCGTCTGTCCTCGATGCGGCCAGAGATGACATTAACAAGGTCAGTCATTGTCCTCTCTATTTCTGGATGAAAAGTCCACTGAACCACCATTTTTGAAGAAGGGGCACATTTTGTTTGGCGCTACAAAACTGAATGAAAATGAGTTCTACACATGTGAGCATTTAAAAATATCCCATGTTATTTGTTTAAAAGTCAGTAGTAAGAATAACTATTTAATAAAATATAAAAAGAAAGTATATAAAGAGCATATGTGAAATGATACACATTTTATGGAAGCTGCATTTTATTTGAAAACCCACCTGTGTGTTGCTAACGTACACTTTAATGTTGTAAACAAAAACAGAATCTGCCGAGACAACGCGGCAGGTATGATTGAACCCCTACAGACCCGCTCTCCTCCCAGTATGTTAAGATGTGTTTACACGAGGCACTGATCAGTAGTGCAGTTTATTTCTGTGTTAACTGAACTCTTGTCTAGACATGAACCTTAAAGATATTATTTCCCCTTATTTAGAAAACATATAGTCATAACATGAGCCAAGTAAAAGGTTCAAAGATTTTGTCCCCTTCCCTCCTCCCATAACACCTCCTCGTGTTTTAGGGAAAGGAAGGAAAGTCTTGAAGTGCCAGCAGTTCCTCACCTGCACTTGGAAAGGCCACATGTCAAACAGAAAAGGATGACGGGCCAGGTGCAGAGCAGTCAGGTCCCTTCCCGGGGCACTAAAGCTGACCTTAAGCTGCAGTGCTTTTCCGAGTTGGGGAACTGCTCCCTTGCAAAATCCTGGGCACAAAATCGACTATGAGGATCAATACAATAATAGCACTTCCCAAAGAGACAGAGTTCTCCAGTGATTCAGACCCATGGGCTTGCCTTAAAGTGTTTGGCGCTCTCTGTGTCAGCTGAAAAGCATTCTGAATCAGGTTCATTCTGTGGGTAAAAATCAAACATACCCTGCATGTCGGCCCTCATTTTCATAAGGAGGTTTGATATAATATTAATGTTAACGTATCAGTAATTATAGATAAATGCAAATATTTAAGGAACATCTACTGCAAACTGTGTATTTTTTTTTTAAAGTTAACTTTAGTTACTGTTCTGTTATCTGTGAGGACTGGAGAGAAGAAAAACACTGTAATTAAGCATATAATACTGATTTTGTTTAAGATTTATTTTTTCTTTATTTTTTACTGTTTATGCTATTACATTTGACAATTTTATATACTTTTTATGTATTTAGTGACCTCTCACATTTACTCCATTCTATCCTTTTCACCTACACAGGTGAGCAAACTGGGTCACTGAAAGGTGACTGCCCTAAGGTTAGAAAGAAATGGAACGAAAATTCACTCTTTATGTGTAAGGTCCAGGGGTTGTTTCTTAACCTGGGTTATGAAAATGAGTTGAGTTTTGTTTCCTTGTCTTGCATTTGTAGTCTCCTTTAGGAATGTTATTTTAAAAGTGTCCCATTAAGAAAGTAACATGAGTTGGATAAAACCTAATTGTAGAGAAATAAAATAACTTTTCAGAAGAACTTAGGACCTTGTAAAATTTTTTTTGACTGCCTGTTTTTTTCTTTCCCAATAGCTTAGGAATACACTCCGCTTTCTTTTGGGAAATGTGGCTGGTTTCAACCCAGAGACAGATTCCATCCCTGTTAACAAAATGTACGTCATAGACCAGTACATGCTGCACTTACTGCAGGACTTGGCAGGCAAGGTGAGTGGGGACCAGTAAGCTTTTGGGAAAGGGAGAGACCAGCACTGTTCCTTGCTGAAACGTGACGTGCATGGAAGTGGAACAACCTTACTAGAAGGTCAGGAGCAAACTCAACTGCAGCCCCAAGAAGAGCTCTGCTTGGTAAACTCCACACGTTCCGAGGTTGACCGAGGTTTAAAGTCTGATGGTTTCTTTCCCAGTTTCTCAGGAGACGAGAGAATGACCTCGTGGAAACAACAGGTCCAGACTTCTCGGACCACAGTTTCTCTCAAGATCAGCTCTATGTATTGACTATTTCTCCAGCCGGAAGGAATAGAGCTGTACTTTACTTACCTGCAGATATACCCCTCAAAGTCTAGAAATAACTGAAATGAGTGTTTCTGTGTGTCTTGTAAGATATTTTATCACTTATATATAAACACAGGTCCCTTGTGTTACTCAAAAACTGGAAGTGTGTGCTCCATGTGCCTGTAAGTCAGAAGCAGGCGTGCAGATTTTTGGCCAATTTTCCGTTCCAGGCATAAATGAGGCAACAATGGCGACCCGCGCTCTTTGCTGTTTTTAAATGCTGTGGTGTCGTTACTTAAAACCGGACCCTTCCCTTTGACAAGTGTTCTGTAGTTTCCAGAGCAGAACATTCAGTATTTTCTCAAGGCAGTTGAACTTGAACCAGAAGTAATATTTGGGAGAAGTCCCCCAGCCCCTCAAGAGCTTTGCCTGTCACCTGTTTTGTCTGTCTGCCTTTGAAACATTTTCAGAAGGAACGTGTTTTGCTAATGACGACTTGCCTTCCCGTTTGCTTATCTCAGCTTCCAAACGTGTTTGGCTCTGTTCCCTAGGTAACCGATTCCTACAAGCAGTATGATTTTGGAAAAGCTGTTCGGCTGTTGCGAGCCTTTTACACCAGAGAGCTCTCTAACTTTTATTTCAGCATAATCAAAGATAGGTACGTACGGCTGAAGAGCGAAATACTGAACAAGAATTTCCTGTCTTGTTCGCAGACGGTGGGCATCCAGCTGTGAGCAAGGCGGGCAGCTGGGCGGTTGCTAACCTGGATTCTAGAGTGAAGGCTGGTGGTTTGTGCCCTGCCTCTTCCTAGCCTTACGATTTGGGGCAGCTCACCCTTCAGTCTGTCTCTTTACCCGTGAAGTGGTAAAGCGAATCCCACCCCAGTGTGACTATGGGAGGGAAGGAGTATCAGTAATGTGCTCTGTGCCGTGTTGGGTAAAGTGCCCAACAGGAGCTGCTAATATGAGTCATGAACGGAGTCTTGTTCGGGCAGTTTGTAAGGCTGGAAGGGGAGGCACATTTAAAGGTCAGCTAACTTGGCTATCTTTTGACTCAATAGTCTGGACTTCATTAGCTAGAGGTGGAATTTCAGCCGCCAAGAGGTTTTTGAGGCAGGGGGTGGAAGCACACCTGGAAAGGGGAAAATGCAATGGAGGGTCTGTGATAGAATATCTTACTTAATTTGAAGATGATTAGACCCATTCAGTTAGCCGTTGTAAGAATACACACGGCCCAAGACAGGGCCTGCCGTGGCAGTCAGAACACAATGGTGTCAGCTGCTGAGGAAGTGGCTCTCTCGTTCAGGCTGTACTGTGAGAACGTCAATGACCCCAAACGACGCTCCTGCCAGACCGCCCTGGCTGAAATTTTGGATGTAATGGTTCGTTCCTTTGCGCCCATTCTCCCACACTTGGCTGAAGAGGTGTTCCAGCACATTCCTTATGCTAAAGGTAGGAATGCTGACTTTCTCTCCATGAGGAAGGTGACGATGAGGGTGCAACTTCTGACTGCATGCACTGTATAGAAGGGGCCCTTAGGCATCTTCAGTGAATGGTTTACGGGGATGCACCTTGGCCCCTCTGCACCTGTTTGTATCGGGTGGCTTTCAAGTGGCCTTCGAGTGCTTTCTGAAATGCTAGCAACTGGAGCATATCGAGGAAGCACTTCTTCTTAAATATTTATAAATGTCAGAAATATGTTAAATTTTATTAAAACAAAGTTTAGTGCTTTTTAGTACTTTTATAGTAGTTTTTTCCCTCTAATCCTACTGAACTTACACAAAGTCAGAAACTGTAGAGGTTTAGAAAGAGCAGGAAGAGTCACTCGGTGTCATTATTTCCAAATATCATGCACATGTTTGAAAGCATTTAGGGCGGCCCCGTAATATTCCATCCTGATGACCAGAAATAACAATTCTTCCTTCCCACGCACAGTGAATAGTTAGTGGTTAGAGCTTCGTATTTAGTTTAGAATGTATGTAAATTAGTGGGGTTTTTATGTTTATTTTTAAGAACCCAGGAGTGTTTTTCGTACCGGGTGGATTAATACGAGTTCCATCTGGAAGAAGCCTGGGCTGGAGGAGGCGGTGGAGAGCGCGTGCGCCATGAGAGACGCCTTTCTTGGGAGCATCCCCGGCAGAAACGCCGCCGAGTACGAGGTCACCATCATCATCGAGCCCGGGCTGCTCTTTGAGATAATAGAGGTTGGCAGTCACTGTACCTTTTGAAAGGGTGTTCGTATCAACAGTCTCACTG
The DNA here is from genome assembly GCA_007922815.1 of Macrotus californicus. Taxonomy (NCBI): domain Eukaryota; kingdom Metazoa; phylum Chordata; class Mammalia; order Chiroptera; family Phyllostomidae; genus Macrotus; species Macrotus californicus. Next base: position 25,401 of record VMDR010004772.1, read on the forward strand.
GAAATTTGTTTAAAAACCTTTGTGTTGGGGCAGGGAAGGTATAATTAAGCTCTAATTGAAGTGCAAGGCCTCAGGGCTGTTGAGATGACGTGTGAGTCCATGGGAGCATTATTAGAATACATAAAAATCGGGCGTTTTGTGTGAAGGGTGTAGTTTCCAGGGAATTTTGTCGGTCCGGACCAAATGCGAAACAAACCCAAACAAGATTTCCATTTCTTTTCTCAAGATCTGGGAAAAATTCATTTGCTCTAGCAGATTGTCATGTGACCTCAAAGTATTCACCGTGTGTTTTATTTCTACAATTCCATCAAATATTTCTTCTTGGGATGTAGAGTTTGGCCAGAAGGCTTAGAGCTTAACATACTGACTCAAGACTTTTCTGTAATTTTAATGCTTAGAAGAGAATTGGCCATGAACATATTTTAAGTTTTACTGGTATCATGTTTTCCAAAAAATGACCATCTTATTTGGTGGGTAAAGTCTATGTAAACTTTTAATATTACAATTGATCAAGATTGGAGGCTTGAAATAGCCAGTAGATGAGACGGTAATGTGTTGACAATTTCAAATTTGCGGCTGGGAAGTTCCAGCTCCTTCATTTCATGAGCCAGGAGATGGCACCAGGGGAGCTGCGGCCATGCTGAGGACAGGCCGCCCAGCACCGGGTTCCCCTGTGAATGATGGGCCCTGTGACCTCATGGCCCTGAGCAACAAGCTGGAAAGAATGCAGCTTGTACTGGAGAAAATACTTTCTTAGAAATGGAATGTTTTCCCTAGGAGTCACACTACGTAGCTGTCAGGTGGAGCCCTGGTTCAAACAATCACAAATTACATGATTTGTTAAAACCAAATTAATCTCTCTGAATCCGCTTTTTCATGAATTTTTTTAAAGGAATGTGTATTAGCTCACAAACTCATTTTAAAGATCAGAATTACAAGGGAAAATGTGACCGTGGCTAGGAAACACTCCAGCTCAGCGCCCTTCAGACGCATCCCTACCTTGCTCAGACGGCTGTCCTTGTGAGGTGGCATGTCAGGCCCTTGCCAAGTGTCAGCAGCGTGATCCAGGGAGAGAGTGTGGGCCTCAAAACCCACGGCGCTGGGCTGGGTGGCGGCTGCACCACGGAGTGGTTGAGAAAGTTGGGCAGGTTAACCTCTCTGCACCTGATTCTCCATTTGTAAAGGGGTGAGGGGTGAGCAACACTGCAGGTGTTTCGTAACAATTAGAAATCATGGGTGTTTAGGGTCCCGCAGCATGAAGAGCTACCATAGAGTATTTTCTTGATAAATACCATTGACTGGAAGTTTTTGGTTCAAACCCTTTGAACTAGTAAGAGTTGATGTGTTTTAACAGTATTGTGTCAGGAGGTAATGGTGCACAGGGTTTCCCACTGGATACGAGAATTTAGTGTCGATAACCTCAGTTTATGGTGAAAATCTAATTCAGGTGGTGACTGCCACGTGCTTACTGATTTCAGATGCTGCAAGCTGAGGAGACGTCCAGCACCTCCCAGCTGAGCGAGCTTATGATGGCTTCCCAGACCACCCTCCTCTCCCAGGAGCCACAGGCGACGCCTGCGGACGCCACTGAGCACACAGGGACCTTCCTAATCAACCTGGAAGGTAAGCCGGGAGAAGGTGAGAGGGCAGGGGCTAGCTGGAGATCGGAGTGAGGACAGAGGGCCATCTCTGAAGGCAGCTTTCTGTGGAAACAGCTCTCAAAAGTGTCTCACCCAATGATCTTGGGGACACGGTGCCAGGGCTGGAAGAGGGGGTTTCCTTCCCGTGCTGAGAAGTGGTTGCCATTGAGTGCGGTGCCAGCCACCCTCACTCCTGTTTCGCCTCTGTGTCCCTCTCCTGTGACACCCACTGCCCTAGTACTGCCCAGGCCTGCCCACTCTTCCCCAGCTTTGACTCGAATGTCGTGTAGACCCCGAATTAAAGTACTACTTAGCTACTCTGAGAGAGGGGTTCCGGAAGACGTGGTATGAGCTCACCTCTGCAGTGGCCTCTCGTGAGCACACCTCTCGTAGGTGTTTCTGTCACCCTCATTCATTCTCACTGCTGGACCAGAGAGAGAAGGGCACGCAGAGGTCCCGGGGAAGGTGACGCTGCCTGTGTCTTTCAGAGCAGTTTTGGGTCCTGGCAGGAGGCAGCAGGCCTGGCCACCTGACCACGTGGCGACCGTCCTGGCTTGGCGTGCTCTCGGAAATGGAACGTATAATCTTTGTGCAGCAACTAGGAGAGAGTCCACTTTCTTTACCAGATGTTACCAGTCAGGTCTGAGAGTGTTCACAGTGGAGAAAGTCGTTTCCTTGTGAACAAACCAAGACGTTTTAAGTGGAGACACTGCCGTTGTCCTGTAACTTGGCTCTTTTCAAAATTCGTAAGTTACACCACCTTTTCAGCTCCACACTCATTGGAACTGGGCTTGGGTCACGAGCTGGAAGGCCCGTTCTATGGAGTTAGGTGTAGGACTCCGTTGGGGAAAATCAGTGCCTCTGCCAGGGCCCTGGCTTCTGCAGTCGTGTGGTCCCGCCATCCTGCTGTGCACGTTATGTGACATCGGTCACATAACCAGCTTTGCCCAGGCAGGGAGGAGGTTTGAGGAAGCGCCGGCAAATGCATGTTTTTCTTTCACAGGAGGCGATATTCGTGAGGAGTCTTCATACAAAGTGATTGTCACGCCAACCACCAAAGAAAAATGCCCTCGTTGTTGGAAGTACACAGCCGAGTCTTCAGACACACTCTGTTCCCGGTGTGCAGAAGTTGTGGGTGGGACGTAGGGCCTCCCTCTGGCACTGACCGTGGCTCCGAGCAGACCCCGGTGGCACTGACTCAGTTTGGGTGGACCGTTTACCACGCTGGGAGGAAACCCAGACTCGGGTCATGAGTGGGAGAGTAAGTGGTGGGGGACGAGAGTCAGGGTAAGAGCACTATGGTTTTCCTGTAACTACATGAACATACTGTGTACATATACATGCAGAAACACACATGCAGACACATGCTGCTCCGTCCACGAGGGGCCCACGCAGAACGCAGACACTGAATGTGCTCACCGGCAGGTGTGGCTGCGCAGGAAACGTTTTCTATTTCGTAAGCCCTTTGACTCAGTATTTAAGTTGTCCAATGTCTAAAAATAAAGGCGTTTTGAAAGTCACGGATGCTGTTGGTGCAGTTGTGAAGTGTGGTTTTGAAGGGGAACAGCACGTCTGAGATGACAAGGGTATCCGCATTCTGCCTACCAGTGAACACCGACCTTTTTAGAATAGCTAGTTCGTTTGGTTGAATTAGAATAAAAATACCACTGAACCTGTTAGTCTCATACAAGAGGGGAGAAAAACATTAAATGTATGTACTTACATTTATGAAGGTTAAGGAAACAAGATGAAAGCTGAAAATTTATTTCACTAATATACATAAATTCACAACAATGAACAGACACAGAAAACAACGGTATATACAGAATTTCACTACTTACAGTACATTACATTAGATAATAGAGGACTTTATAAACAACTCGGTATTGGATTAAAATCTTTTTAGGGATAGCTAATTCCCCTCAGCAGAAATCAAACTTAGAAGTCCAACAAATCTGTTCCTGCCGGGGTGAGAGAGGGCTTTCCCTGTTGCTATCGGTACTTTAAAAGTGCCTGTCTCTTAAAAATTAAATGAATCACAGCAACTTCTAACTGAACATTATAATCCATGTAAGCTCAGTATTATTAAATCTGAGATTTCTGTGATTTTAAACTGCAATTAATTTTTTCTTAAAGAATGCAATTTAAATGTAAGTGTTTACTGTGACCTAAGATGAATTTTTATAACTGAGGTGAAATAGTCTTCATTTATTTTTCTTTTTGCAAAGGTAGGAAGTTATTTAGGAGCCCGATGCTATTCCTTTTTATCTACATTTATGCTGGCTCCTGGGAGTCTGCATCTAAACCCAGCCTGTAACGTCGAAGTTGCCACTATGGAGCACTTGTCTTTGTTCACATCGGACAATGGATGTAAGGGGCGCACCACGCCTTGTCGCTGCTAATGACAAGCGGATCTGGGAGTGTGGATCTAGGAAGTCGCTGCTGGTCGCTGGCCCCCCACAGCAACTGCAGCTAAGTGTGACAGGCCCTTTGTTTCAGGATGAGCCACTGGACATCAAACCTGACTCTGGTATCTGTGGCCCTTCCTTGTTTCAGGATGCGTGCAGGCAGACCTCGGGGACGGGGACAGTCCCTGACTGCCGCAGCAAAGTAAATAGCGCACTAAGGTTGGTCACCATCGTTCCACTGATGGTCTTGCCTTCAGTCTGTAAAAACTCAGCATCTGAAGTGCAGTAAGGCGAGGTCTGCCTGCACAGAGCTGTTTCTTTGCCTTTCTTCTATCGGATTTCTAGGTTTATTTTAAAAGCCCTTGATGGAATAGTGAAATATTTAGCTATTTCTTAACCCTACGACTCAGAATTCAAATTTAAAACTCTATGAGTGGTAAATTTTAGGATTACCAATCTGCGAAGTACAGACTTGGTGACTCGTGACAGTTCTCTGCCCTATTCCGGCTCATTCTCTACAATCCTCAGATTTGATTGTGTGTTAAGCCAGTTTTATTAGCTAAAAAAAAATGTTGATTAGGTACCCCCCGCAAATGATATGGAATCAAAGTAGGATTTAATCTTTAAAAATGCCTGTAATCCCACGTTTCTGAACCACCTTCCAAAATTCATAATTACTTTCAGAATATTTAGAAAAGCCACAGAAAGAACCAACCTTTTAGAACGTCTGTGACAAGTGACTGTCTGCAGCTAGATACATTCACAGGAAACCACCTGAATGTCTCTGGGTGGGCGGTGGAGTCGGGCGAAGGTCCAGCAGCTGGCTCCACGGGAGGCCCTTTTCAGAGCTGCCCTGCACCGTGGGGGCCTCCATCAGACTTACGGGCCCGCACCCCAAAGACCCAGGACATCCTACACGTTTATTTTATGCTAAATTAAACAGTAATTCAGTTTTAGACAGGAGTTCTTATTTGGACGTGACCTTTTAGCTAAAAAGAACTTACACTGGGATCTCATCTTTTCCTGTCTCCTCAACTTTGCGTAGCTGCAGGAGTCGGCTTCTCACGAGGGGACGAAGAAACACACTTCTGAATCCCAATGAGTAGCAACTGCGATCTGGGACAGGTGTCAGTAACTGCACTGTATGGCTACATTCCCGAGATAGACTGTAATAAATACTTGGTGTTCGTGGAGCTCAAAGCACTTTTTAGAGTTTTGGTTAATTCGGTTTTAATCAAATCATCATTCAGCACTCGGACTGCTCTAGGCACTATAGGGTATAAAATCAGTTGCGGTTTGTCCTCTCAACCCGGCTGTGAGGTAGGTTTGCTAAAGCTGTAGTATCACGAAGCATTTTCCTACTGTTCCCAACAACAGACACATAACATCATCAAGTCTCAGAAGCAGGCGTTTTGAAACACTTGCAGGAAAAATAAAGTTAGACTTCAATTTTTAGCATCTTTGCTCCTTTTTTTTAAAACATAAGTTTTACAAGATAATACATTTTTACAATTAATTACCTGATGGGGATACAGCTTTGAACCTTGGCAAAAAAGCAAATCTTACCTTGTGTTGTAACTGATTTTGGTGCGGTGCTTGCATCTCAGACTCACAATTTTGGCAAGTACAGACAGGTACTTTGGTACTAGATCAAGAGTTCTACTATTCCATGTCCCTTCTGATGACTGTGATGAGCATGAACACATTATTCCTTCACAAGGTCACTGTCCTCTGATGGCAGCCGAATACCCTCTGGGGAAGGAACCCGCCAGCTTCCAGCGCTCCAGGGGGCCGTCGGGCAGGGGAGTAAGCGGGGAGAGAAAAGCCTTTTTCTGACAGGTGTGACAGGGGAGGGGTGTTTCTCTAACTTTCCTGATGGGACTATTTACATGACCACACTGAAATTTCCTTAAAACAATAACATCGGAATAGGAAATATAGAATCTTATAATCAGAACATAATCTGTAAACTATAACCAATTTTAAATAGCAAAATTCAACAATAAAGCTACTTAAGTGCTGGAATTAGAAATAAACAGTAAAACATCTGTATGAGTAATTAATAGTATAGTTGATATCTGTTTATATTTTACCAAAGGAGTAGAATTTAGCCAGGACTGTACTTTTTAAAAGTAATATATATATATATATTTTTTTTTTTTTTTAAATTCATTTTACAAAAGAAAAAAAAATCCTCCCTCCATGACACCCAGCTGCCGCCGTATAAAGCAGGCATGCACGAGTCGGTGTGCCAGGCACACGGTGAGACTGGGTCACAGACAAGGCCCTGCGGGAGGAAGGGGTATGGCTTCTACGGCTTCAAAGAGGTGTAAGGCTAAACTGTACTGCCCGTGGTTTTCGGGCAGAAGCTCGATGACTCTGTGGACCAGTTTGGCTGTTGTTGCAATGGGCACTTCTGTGTTTTGAAGATCCTGGGGGTCCTACAAGCAGGACACAGAAATGACCCATCGGTTACATGCACTGAAACAATAACTATTACTACCAAAAATGCTTTTCTTCAGAGGGACGTAAATTAAACTAATACAAAAATGTCCTCCTGCACTGCCTCCGGCTGTGCACTTACGGGGACATGCAGTGGCCTCCCGGGCCACTCACTCCACTGCACTCACCATCGCCTTCAGCCATGTGCACAGCGTGGGCGGCAGCCTGGCCAGCAGCTCCATGCCCTCCTTCGTCTGGGTGCGCAGCAGCGTGTGCGCCAGCCTCTGCCCCGTCACCACCAGCAGCTGGGAGGCGAGGACCTCTTTGTCGTGAACCTGGAGGATGGCCTGGGGAGAGGAAGGTGAACAGGACGTTTTACATTTTAACATTCCTCCAGTTTTGTGCCTAGAAGTTCTAACAGAAGGAAAAGCAAAAAGCTTTACAGGCTCTTGACTCTCACTATCAGGTTCCTAACAACCAGGCACCGTTACCCTTCTGCAGGCAGTGATTACCTCTTCCCCCAAGTGGTCGGCTCCGTAGTTGTACAGTTCCCCCACGTAATGCCTTCTCACAACGTCTTCATTAACTTGAAGGTGATGGGCCAAGTCCACGGCTAGAGCTGGCCAATCCTGGTCTTTCCCAAAAGGAGTGGCTGGTGCCTCTTCTGAGGTGTCTCTGTCCTTCGCACCCGAGTGTTGAGCCTGGACGGCTGCGCTGACAACTTTCAGTAAGAACTTGAAACGGGAGAAGCAGATACAGCAATGCCATGTCAGTGTGTCTCCTCAAACGGCATCTAAACCTTTGGCTTTCCTGCCAAAGGGGCTTTTCCATCAAAAATGTGTAATTACCAAAAACAAACACACAACTTAAAGGTAAATTAGCTCTCAAGAACACTCGGGAGTGGTCGTCCTTTGAAGGCCAGCTAGATTTTTACTTGACTATTCTTTTCCCCAAGAAACAAAACCTGGTAACTAATTTACCTGCTGTCGTATAGAAATAAAGTTTGGATCCATTTCTCCACTAGGCAGTAACTGTATTGAAGTTAGGTCTTTGAAAAACGCATTTTTCCCCTAAAGAGAAAGAAGAGCCCAAGGAAACATGAGTATGGATTATTATTGGCAGGGGGGTGAGAGAGATTAAAAATCACTAAGAATATTCCATGGCTCATTTTTTTCCCTCCTTGAACAAGAGCATTTTAGGATTTTATTTAACCATTATAGAGTTCAGTAGGCAGCCTTTAAGGTGGTCCCCAGGGAGCCCCTCCTGTGTGTGTGTGTGTGTGTGTGTGTGTGTGTGTGTGTGTGTGTGTGTGTGTGTGTGTGTGTGTGTGTGGTGGGGGGGGGGCGGTGGCTAGTGACTCCCTGCTAGCAATAGCAAGTCACTTTGAAAGTCAGGTCACAGAAGGACGGTGGCCTCTGCCCTGTGTGCTCATACTCCCTCCCTTGCCCAGAGGGCACCCCAACCCCTACCATCACTGCAGACTCAGGAGAGACACCCAGGTTCTCAAACCACAAAAATGGGTACAAACCCTTGTTTTCAGCCCCTTGGGTTTTGGGATAATTTGTTATGCAGTAAAAGATAACTAGTACACAGTATGTAGTCAATCTTTTTTAAAATATCGAGCTGTTTAAAGCCACATTGTTTGAGACTAACTGTGTGCCTGAGGAGCCAAAGCAGAGTGTCAGGAAATAGGCTTGAAGCTCCTGGGAAGCAGATGGGAGACAGAGTGGACAGCACCGGCCTCTGTGGTGGAAGCCCGGGCTCGTCCCAGATCCACCCGGCACCCAGGGGCTCTGATGGGGGAGGGAGCCCCAGTGACAGCTGTCCTACGCACGCCTGCTAAGCGCCCTGCTCCCACGGGGCTCTGGAATCCTCAGGTACTTGCCTTGCTGTCAAAAAGCGACAGTGGCTTCACAGCCTTCAGAGCAAACCTCATCACTGCGTACAAGATGGAGCAGAGGACGGAGTGGTGCTCCACCAGCGGGTAGTGGATATGCTTCTGTTCAAGGGCCAGCTCCACGATCGAGACTGGTCCCTCGGCTGCGAGCCAAGCGTCCTCGGTATCCAGGACAGGCGCCTGCATCTCGTCCCTGCTCACATCTGCCTGCACGCGTGAGAACGGAGAGCTGGTCGGCATCAGGAATCATGGCTCACACACACAGCTTACGGAGGAAGGAGCTTACCGGTAGCAAAGGGCAAACCGTAGAGGTCCCCACTCCCCCAATTATAATTTAAAAAAATCAAATTCTAATAAGAGACATCACTACTTTTAGGCTTAAGTCAAAACTTTGAAATGAATAAATGAAAATATATCTGTAGTTCTTAAGTCCAGTGATTTTTCAAAATATCTAACAGCGCAGACCGTTGAGAAGGAAAATACCCCCCTGACCTCCATCAGCGTCTGCAGGAGATCCAGGCAGGAGCCGAGGAAGGAGGTGAGTGCCGTGTCGCTCATGCCCACGTCCTGTTTTCAAAAAGAAACATCTTTAGATCCTGCAGCATAACTCTAGCATTACTATGGGAGTGGGGGAACCAAAATCCTGACTTTCTACACCTAATAGAAAGGCAAGAATTTGACAGTCAAGGCATTAGCATATGTTAATGCCTTTCTTCAGATTTAACTGGCTTTAAAATTAAGCTTTAAAAAAACATGGTACTATCAAGTTTTAAAAACTAGTGTCCCCAGAGCATTGTGAAGACACGATGCCATCATGCACCAAAGGCTGCAGCCCTCCACTCCTGCTCACTGTCCCAGAACTCACAGGGGACAGGCTGCGGGTAGCCACATGATCATGGTCCAACATGAAAAGTTCTGAGAAACCCGCCTGGTCTGGTTTCAGAGCACCCTCCAGGGACCGAACTGAGCCCTCTGAACAGAACTTGAACCCTCTAAACACCAGATGTGGCTGTGGGTGGCAGATCGTGCCTGTTGACTCCCTTAAAGGGCCTGTCCAAGGGGCCGCCGCGTTCACCTACAATCTTCTTTAAACCAACAACCAATAAACCCCTCACACTCCTAAGTGATTCGGCCTGAGTGTATGTGACATGCACATACATGAACTACAGTGGTGAAGACACTCTCAGGCACACACCAGAAGTCTTTGACCACGGAGACTTTTCAAGACTGGGGGTCTGTAACAGCTGGGTTTGTATGTCCCAGTATTAATATATTTGTAATAAGAATATTATTAAAGTTTTGAGCAGAAACCAGTTTCGTGGACTGGAGTGTTATTTCAGACTCTCTACACAGGTCATCACGTAAAGGCAGATCAAATTCACGACCCATGAATCTCCTTCAGTTTGATGTTGGATGGCCCAATATACATTTCTCATTTGAAGGGCAGCAAAAACATAGGAGACGGCACCGCGTCCCCCTCCTGCCCAGTCCTGCCCATGGTCCAAGGCTGAACACATCTGGTGAGAACCTAGTAGAAACATGCTATCTGACCATCTGCAAAGGTAAATGCAAACTGGCCACGGCTCCTGAGCACTTTCCCTAATACAGAATTCTCTTTCCATTTTTCTTATCTTCTGACAGGTAATCAAAATGGTAAAAGGCAAAGTTCAGCCCTGTAGTTAATGAGGTTCTAGTTCAAGTGCAGGATTAACAGCTATGCCTAGATAAGGAGATTCACTTACCCTTCGGCACAACCTATCCTTTGGTGATTTTCCAACCTAAGGCAAACGGAAACAGAATGCTGTATTTACTTAATAATTTAAATTAAAAGGCATCACAATGGTACAGGAAGTAAAAAGTAACACAATTCTAAAGATACAAATACACCTATAAATAAACGTGGCAACCAACCATAAGGCAAATAATTTTGTGGTGGAATGTAAAAACATATTATGAAAAAATATCAGCCTGGGTCCACAAACGATCCTTCTCAAAAATAAATCTTTTTGAACCACTAAAATAGAAACCGCAAAAATCTGATTCTTACTTTGCATAATCAAATAACTGGGCTGCCTTAAAACTCAAAACCAAACTTAAAGCTACGAACAAAGGCAGCAAAGAACTCTGCGAGTCAATAAGGACACAGTGATTTTGAAAGGCTGGAGAGAAGGGACGGCCGGAAGCACAAGCTGTACGTGCAGCTCAGAGAGCCCGCTGGTTGCCTTGATTTGATAAATAAAAAGGCCGCACTGCTCGCTGCACGAGGCCAGCAGTGGTAGGTAGAAGTCCTGCCCTTCAGGAGTGCTACTTGACAGCACAGTTCACAGGAGACAATGACAGTGGGAGGAGGGACTCTGGGACAAAGGACCTTTGCCTCATCACCTCTTGCTGAGGTGGCTTTTTCCGACAGCTGGTGCTGGGGTCCTTTTTCCGACAGCTTTTGCCCCACCAGCTTAGTTACACGCTTAGGTGTTTGGTCCCTTCCCAAACCTACTTGTGCAGGGTGTACAGACTGTAACTGTAATTTAATTCAACTGAGTAAATGTGAATGATGAAAGAGGAAGCTGTTTACATGAATGTTATGTTGAATGCTTCGTAAAGATTTATGGAGAGTAGCTAAGTCCTAGGTCTCCTGGATTAGATATAGGAAAGAACTACAACAACCAGGGGAAAAATTATAAAAATCTAAAGATTCTGCACTCGGATGGCACCACAACTTTGAAGGAACAGGATGGAGCCCTGGCTGGTGTGGCTCAGTGGGTTGAGTGCCCGCCTGCAAACTGAATGGTCACAGGTTCGATTCCTAGTCAGGGCACATGCCTGGGTTGTGGGCCAGGTCCCCAGTAGTGGGGACACAAGGGGCAACCACACATTAATGTTTCTGTCCCTCTCTTTCTCCCTCCCTTCCCCGCTCTCTAAAAATAAATAAATAAAGTCTTTCAAAAGGAAAAAAAGAAACAGGACGGAGAACTCACAGGCAATGTACTACGGGTGAGGTTTATGTAGGAAAACCCCAGGAGAGCTGCAATCGACCCCTTCCCAGGAAAGATCTTGGCCCTGCACCCCAAGCTCAGGGAGTGAGAGAGCATTTGTAGGTTTTCGTTAGAAACAAAGTGCCAGTTCTTGCGGGGGGCCAGCCTCCAGTCCCAGTTTCTTGGGTGAAAAGGCCTTTGCAGTGGCAGGCTCTCTGTCGAGGGCCACCTCTTGCTCAAGTGACCAGAAAGCCAGCCACGGGGACTACATTTCACGGAGCCGGAGTCAAATGTGTTGTCATATAAAAAGCAGACGGACAAGGCCCAGTGAACACAACCTTTGTAATATCAATGAAGGGAAGCAAATCAGAAGCCAGTACCCGAAGTGTGAAATTACCTTATCCATCAGGTATGTGGCCGCAGAAAACCGTTTGACCAAGAACGTGTTCCACATCATCAGAGCGACGCCTAGAGCAGGAGAAGGACGAGACGGGGACGGGGGCTTGCGAGTTTTCTCTTTCATCTTGGGGAACGAACTACTGTCCTCCCCAAGCTCATAAAACTACATGGGCTGTTTGCTTAGTAGTGTCTGTCTGTAAAATGAGTAAAAACCTTTCTTCTGTAATAAAAATCAGAACCGGTCTGCATACGAGGATACCCAGATGGCCAATGACCGTAAAAAAAGACTCACATCATTATGAAAGATAAATTAAAATGACAGAGATACTACCCAACTCACAGAAAGACTAAGTTTTAAAAAGTGAAAATACCAAGTGCTGGCGAGGATTTGGGAACCACTGGAGCGCATGCGCCTGCAGTGCTGATGGGAGAACAAACTGGTAAAGCCACTTGGAAAACTGGCAGCATGAACTAAAGCTGACCACGCTTCCACCACCCGCCCCAGCGGCCCCACGGCGGAGGTGGACACAAAGGTGTGAGCAGGAGGGTCGAGACCAGCTTCGCTCACAACAGCCAGACGCTGGAAACAAACCCAACGTCCTTACACCGACTTATCTCATACAGAGCCATCGAATAAAGCAGGAGGCAAAAAAAGATATTAAAAAGCAAAATACAAAAAGTATACTTTAAAAAAATGGGGTTTATACTTTCACATTGAATAAACTATGGCGTTTGAATGAAAACTTCTGAAGCAGCTGTGAACCAGGCAGCACATGCTGACCTTTCACCGGCAGCTGGTATCACCCACACAGCTGCCCTTGTGTCCAGTGGCAGGGCCTGCAGGGGCCGTGAGGGGCCGGGAGCTGGTGTGCAAACTGGGCACCAAGCCACAATGTGAAGGGGTACAGCACTGGCCGGAAGTCAGCAGGTAACGTAGTTTGACAGGTAAGGATAGAACAATCTAAGGCCAAATTTCCCTAGTGAGTCACTTTAAAATCTTATTTCCTTGGAAGAAGGTATAATCTAAAAAGATGAGTAAAATAATTTCCAAGTTCTCTTCACATAAAATGAGACATTTTAGAATTTCTGCAATTTGACTTTCATGCTGCCCACAGGAAGGTGGTCCGGAAGAAGAAATAAATAGCTTTTCTGGAATTTATCACACGGACATAAAGGGGATGCCTCCTTCTACCCAGCCCCAATCTAGTCTCAAAACTTAGTAAGACAACTCACCCCCTGGGGCTCAGCTCTTCCATTAATTCTTACAGGAAACTCACTGAGCTATTACATGGTACCAGCAACCTGCTTATAATTTTTCCACAACAACTGTGACACATTATTTTCAGGGAGACAGCTGCAGTCCCCATGGTACAGCAGCCCATGGGGAACAGTCACTTTTATGAACAGAAGCACACAGCAGTTTGGCTACCTAACCCTAACCCTTACCCGCCCACATACTAAATATGGAATGAGTGAAGCATGCGTGCACAACAGTCTCCTTACTTACACCCAGGAAGGGCAGTCAGTGTGGGGAAAGGTGGTGCGGACCGCAGGTGACAATACTGCCAACCCCCTCCCTTTGCTGGACATCATCTTTCCAAGCAGTGAAGAAAGCCAGTTCTGTGTGTGTGTGTGTGTGGTAGGACCATCAAGTGAAAATGGAACAGGATAGGAACTTAAAGATTCTTGCCTCTTTTGAGTCAGCTGCGTTTTTAACACCTGCTTACTTACCGTGCTGAACATGTGCATTGCCGATGTGCTGCAAATGTTCTATGGACCTCACGAAAAAACGTGCTTCCTTACATAAAGAAAGAAAAAAGAGAAATAAAACTCCATTTAGTAGGTGTTTCGAATACAAACGGAGACTTCTTACATAAATTTCTGTATAAAGATAGCTACATAAGAACGTCGCAGTAAGAACATGGAAGTATTAGATAAAAAGTAATTTTTCATAAGATAATGTCATGGGCTCCCTTAAAATCACGTCACCTACAGAATGACTGACTTCCAGAAACCTCCAGGTCACATACACTGACCTCTGATTCAAAGTTGACTGCGACTTGTGCATCACAGCAGCATTCTTTCCAACAAGTACTTGAACTTCACACAGATATGAAAACAATGGATTTACTTCTTTGCAAAGATCATTCACTCATTCCTCAGCAAATATTTGTTGAGCACCTACTACGCACCAGGCCGTCTGAGGTACCAGGAATAAAACGTGAACAAAACAGACCCAAATCCTTGCCCTGGGGTTACATTCCAGTGAGGGGGCTAGATCAGTAAATGACACAGGATGTCAGTGACAAACGCCAAGGAGCACACACTGAAGCAGTGAGGGGAAATCAGAAAACCAGAGTGAATGCCTGCAGTTCCACTGTTTCCAACCAAGGCAGTTCACACGTTAAAACGCAGACACATAGGTGGGACGACCCAGAAATTCTCCAGACCTTTGCCAAACAACTGGGCGCCTGTACAAAGACTGAACCAGCGTTCTGAGCCTGCCAACACTGTGCGTGTAAAATGGAACTGGGTGGGGCTGGGCCGGGCAAGGAGAGAAGTAGCTAACAGGAAGAAACCCGAGCGAGCAAGAACGGTGCCGCTATTTCACGCATACACAGTTGTAAAAATTAACAGACGACACCAGTCGACACGTCAGGCACTAGGCGAGTCTCCGCTAGAAACTGCTCCAGCCTTCGAGACAGCAAACGGTTAGGTCCTCATCTGCTTTCAGGAGGACGCTGAGGGCGAAGGGCTCCAGACGTTCCCGAAGGCCCCGCAGCTGCTCCCAGGCTGTGTCCACCACGCCACCCGCAGCTGGTTTGTCAGTGAGAGCTCACAGCACAGGCGTTTCTCTTACACGTCCCTTCCTTAGACCGGAGCCTGGAATTGAGCCCTTTGGGTTTCTGAAATTATGATGTCCTCGTTTCAGCCCTAACATGCTTTTTTCACATAAGAAAGGTGTCCCGTTTAAGTGGCAGGCCTAGATGTGATTAGGAGCTAGTGTTAGATCACACCTCTGTTTAAAGCACTTACTTTTTAAACGTCTTCCTTGAATAAGTAAGTGATTGCATCTTAAAGACTTTTTTTGAGGAAGGAGGCGCATCACCCTCAATGTATTACCGTGAGTCAGTTCATCAGGGAGATCTTCCTTCGAAGTACAACCGGCTCTGAGGATAGGAAACGGAGGGATTCTGACCCGAGGGGGAGGGTCAGGCCTCCTGACGGACAGTGCCACAAGGAAGGACGGACATTGTGTGTGTTTTTGTCTTACTGCATCCTGGCAGCAATCCTGAAGGGTCGGTGCCATCGTTGAAAGAGGGCAGAGGGAGAAAACGCAGGCTCAGAGGCCCAGTGATGGGCCCACCCAGGCCCATAGCACTTCCAGGCTGTGGGGCCCCAGGGGCGGGGAGGGGGTGTTGGGCATCACCAGTAGTAGAAGACAATGCCCGAGCAGAGAGCTGAGAGGACCCCGGGGCCGACTCTGTGCACAGTCTGGCCTCCCTGATTTTTCTCCTGAGACAGACAGACATGACGAGCAGATCCAGACACACCTGAACTTCAGGCCCTCGGCCGGCATCAGGTGGTACTCTGGCTGTTACCATGACGACGACCATACTAATGATGTTCTGTTAGGTAGGTGCTATCTCACGCAGGAATTCAAAAGGCAATAAAAAATACACTTATCATAGCCCAGCTGGGAACAGGAAAACCACACTGGCCTTCCATCCCACAGAAGAACCTGGGCTCAGTCCTTGCCCAACAACTGCCTCCACAGTGTGACCTGAGGCCAGGAACATAGCTGCTCTGAGCCCTGGTTCCACAGCAAGGACAAGGACGACACCTGCATGCTTGGGTTCACTGTGAGGACTATGAAGGGTAATGGAGGAAAAGGCCTAGCACAGCTCGAGGAAAGAGACGCCCCAGAGGGGAAAGTCCCAGGTCCCTAAGGAGTTATGTACCTGAGCAGCGTGAGCATGAAGACAGGATGCACTGCCCGCCCCCGCCCCACCGCCCCGAGGCGGCGCGCAGCCTCACCTCCGGGTCCTTGTTCCACTGGACCACGCACTCCCAGCAGCAGTGCGCGAGCAGCGTGTCCAGCTCCAGGCTGCACGGGAACTGCTCGTAGGCGGCCCGCAGCAGATCTGCAAGGCAGAGACAGCGACGCCTGAGTCCCGCCAATGGACCCCCGCCAACCCTCTCTCTGGAGTTCCTGTCTCTCCACGTGGAATTGTTACCTGGTATGGCTCCCAAGTCCACATCCACCGCTGCCACCTCCAATGAACCCCTGGGAGTACCACCTTTGGGTTCATCTGGGTTTTCTGCATCTCTTTCTTTGTTTGCCAGTTTTAACACTTCGGGGCTCAAGTCCTGTTTAAACACCCACTTGGCCACACTGTCTGCAATGCCACCTACAGTTTGGAGACGAGAGAAAAGGAGCACTTGTAGTGACTGCAGAAGGGGGCATTTTCGACGACGAGACCTAAGCGCCAACATTCAATTTTCATCCTGAAAGTGACCCCCAAACCCACGAGATTCACAGCGTGTCACTACCTACCTACCACTCACCTGTGAGGGCAGGAGGGCTACCTGCTACCCAAGGGCATCTTCCAACTCACCTACAATATCTGACACTCATAAGTGCAGAAGCACACACATCTGGGTACCACATTCCTTCTATGTGCACAGCTCAAAATGGACTTTACCAGACACAGACAAAGGATGAGTGCATCTTTAACACACTTTCATTTAAATATGAGTGAAAATAGACGGATCAGCATATCTGCTTAGGTTTCTTCGGGCAATGTGTTACTTTTAATAGTCAGCTAACTTGCCTATCTGGATTACTCCGGGGCGAAATGTAGCCACAGCTCATCGACAACATGATGCTATGTTCCATGTTGCAATCAACATAGTCCAAAAAATTATACATGCCAACAGGACAACGTTCAAAGTGAGGAGTCCTGCTTATTACCTAAAACAAATTATATGTCTTCTGTAATTTCCCAGACGTTTCCCTCAGTCTTTCTCCTCTTTTGATTCAAATGTAAACATTTCCACAAAAAGGAGGACTCAGGAAAGCCACAATAATCAGGAACGCAGATGAGGGCCGTGTGCCGGGCGACCTGTCTTACTTGGCTTCCAAGTCACTGGTGGATCCTCAGTCCACAGTCAAGGCTCTGACGATGCTGCTCCCGCTCATATGAAAACAGTGTCCCCACCCTTTCACCAGGTGGCACCATGGGGTGCAGCGAGTTTATAATGGAAACTTTCACATCTTACAAAGAACACAAAAATGAGTAAACTAAGTAAAAATCTATGGATACCTGGGTGTTTATAAACCCAGAAAAACCATCAGTCCGGCATCCCATGCCTGACAGAGCTGCCAGGAAGAAAAGGGCTACCACTGAGAACATTTGAGGTAGAACAGACTCACGGTCCCATGAGACAGAAGCACAGGAGCCCAGTGACCAGGGCGGTAGGAACTCATGCATCAGACAAGAGGGACCGAGCTCTGTGGAAATGAGGGGGAGCAGAAGAAAAGCTGCAGTCCGTGGCTCTCAAGAGGTTCCCAGAAAGGAGGAGGTGGCCCTAGAGCTGAGTAGGCTTTGGGGTTCAGAGCTCCAGAAGAAATGAGAATGAGGATGGCGCAGCGGGGGAGGAGCAAGCATGGGCTCAGACCTGGAGATGGGGGTCTGCACAGAAATCTAGTGAGAAGCAAGAAATGGAAAAATGGATTGGATTCAAAGTCCGCAGTCCTTGGAGAGCAAGCTTCAGAATGTACGCTCAGTTCCAGCAGTTTCAAAACTTCTCAGTCTCAGCTTTAGTCCCTTAAAAGCTTACAAATTATACAGAGCCCCAAAGAACTTTACCTTATGGACTGTATTTATCAATATTTATGGTAAGAGAAATTAAAATGGAGAAATTATAAAAAAAGTCTCCTATATTCATTTTAAAGTAAAAATAATAACCCCACGGCATGCGAATATTTTATGAAAATAACTGTAATTCCCAGAGCCAACGAGGTGTCTGGTGAGGAGCCCCACATGTCGCAAACCTCTCTCGTGCCTGGCTTGGTCTGGAGTCCCCGATGAGCTCCTGCACCCTGTCCCCTGGGCTCTGCTGCGCCGGGTGAGGTGTGCAGGGAGGGGGTGGCCTCACCCAGACACGAAGTTGGAAAGGGGGTACCATGGAGGCCCTCTGACCATTGTAAGGCTGCAGGATGTGGGTGGGGGTTCCTGAGCAGGGAACTGGCAGGAGCAGACTTTGAAAAGATCGAGAGGCAGTATATGGCGGGCTATTTATATACATTTAAAATCTAAGCATATTTCTCTTTCCTTATTCTTTCAGTCATTTCTGTAAAAAGCAAACAAAAGCATACACCCCAAAAACAGCGGTATCGACACAAACGCTCCAGCAGACTTCAGGTTACCTCTGCCTCCTTCCAGGAGCTTCTTGACGGAGAGCCTGGGCAGCGGCTCGGGGGGCAGCGCCGATGCCCTGCAGGGGCGAGGGCTCGCCCTGCTGTGCAGCAGCGTCTGCAGCACGAGACAATCCTCCAGCTGCTTGAGAAGGAGCTTCCAGTACTCGGTGTCCAGGGAAAGGGCCTCCCAGGAGTCCGTGAGGGCTTCCGCATCTGCACCCACCGCTGTTTGGGAAAGCTGACAGAAAAGGCCCCAGTGATGACCTGGCAACGCTTCTGCCTCCCCATGAACGTGAGTGAGCT
The DNA here is from genome assembly GCA_007922815.1 of Macrotus californicus. Lineage (NCBI taxonomy): Eukaryota > Metazoa > Chordata > Mammalia > Chiroptera > Phyllostomidae > Macrotus > Macrotus californicus. The sequence goes on from VMDR010004772.1 coordinate 43,886, forward strand.
CTGGACTCGAAGGGTGATGGACAGTTAGGGCACAGCACACAGACACCGGTTCCAAATATTACTACTTGGCTGGATGGAACATGAGGGTCAGGAGTGGGTGGGAGGCTCAGGGCAATGAGGATGGAGTCTGGGCATCCCCAGGAGACCTGAGTCGTCAGGACCACAGCTTTTCTATCAGTGTCAGAAGACTGGTCCCCTTTTAGCACACACCAACATGGAAAATGTGTCTCAAACTTCTCTCTGCAGGATTATAAATGCTTCAAGCTAGTAACATTAAATTGAGCCTATAAACTACTGACTGATGATGTGACGTGACTCTGCACAGACCTATTCAAGTGTCTCATCCAGTTTACCGCAACATCCCCCTACCAAAGCACATGAGCTACCTCACACTACACGTGACGCCAGACTTTTTTTTTTTAAGAGTCTCCAAGACATGAGGAAAAATCATGAAGCAAAGGGTCCACAGGACACCTTTCTCTGAGTCATTCAATGCCACATGGCCTAAACAATCTGTTTATACCAGGGGGGTTTGAACACAATCGCTGAATTTTCAGGAACCAGAACAAACCTGAGAAACAATGCAGCCTATCCCTGACCTCTTTTAGAAGAGAAAACTGAGGCCACGAAACTCATTTTTAAGGGACTCACCACCAATCCCCAGCCATTGGCAGAGAGCAGGGTCAAGTTCAGCATTTTCCCCCTGTGCCATGTGGTGACGGCTAAGTTCAGGTGTGCGTGTCGTCTGAATAAACGAATTAAGGGTAGCACCCTTCCCTGCCCCCTGACCCTAAGAAAGGCAAGTAAGAACCAGCAGACACACATTTCAGATCCCCGACACCGCACAGCAGCAAGACCACGTGGCCCCACAAAGGGCAGAGCGGTCCTCTGCCGGCCGGGCAGCACCCCACCACCGACCTTCCTCTCGGTCCCACCGTTGGACATCTGCGCAGCGACGGAGTGCCCCACATGCGCAGAGAGCAGCGCTGCCCCGTTGTTCTCGGATTGGATACAAGCCATGCGCATCTGCTGCCACCAAGGGGACACTGACTGGGAGTCCCACGAGTCATCGATGGCCACTGCCAAGTTCAAAAGGAACCCTTAGTTTCTCAATTTGGGGTCCAATCTTTCGGATTCAATGTGGTGTTAAAACTCAATTCCCCAGTGATGTACTTGTCAATTTCTGAATTAACTGGGAAAAAAAAATCCTCAATCTATTTTAGCCAGAACATGAACATTCCATTTACTTACTCCTCTCAATCAACTTTAAATCTCTGGAATAGTTCATCGTTGAAGAAAACTACTATTAAACATTTCAGTATAGTAGATAATTGTTCTCATCAGAACAAAAATGAGAAAAATAATAACCTCCATCCAAGACCACTTGATTTACCTGAATTAAGCAAATGCATTATTCATTATTACATGACTTTTGATGAGAGCACTCATACAATTTTCATAAAGCATACTTGAAGTGCGTTAAGAGCTTTCTCTGGTAACATAAAAGAGCCTCCAGAGTGGAACACTGGGCGGACTGTAGTCCCCTTTGTTAGGGGCACCCCCCGCCCCGACCCTGCGCCCCCAGCTTTGGTGGCAAACATCAGACTTTGCATCCCAGCACAGAGGCCTGTGGCTTTCCCGTGGACGTGGAGCCTCACCTTTCATTCTGCTGAGGAGGGAGAGCATCACGTGCAGGTAGCAGACGGACTGAGGCTTCTCCAGAATGTCCTTTTCCTTGGAAAGCCAGACGCTCAGGAGCAGAGACTGAAATCAAATTTAAATCCTTTTCAGTCTCAAAAATTCTTAACATAAACCAATTCTTGCACTTCTCTAGAGAGCACACGTGTGTGTACAAGAGATTCAGCCTTTTGGGCTGGGAAGTAAGGGGCTGGCTGGGACGTCATGTGACACAAGGGCAGAACAAGGTCCCCTGTCCACCTAAGAGGTTCCTCGTCATCTGCCAGGATCCACCTTCCACCATTCCCTCCTCCTCTTTGCTTTAAGCGCTGCCTGCCAGTTGGACCCTCCACGCAGGCGCATATTACAGTGAGTCCCAATGTGATGTCATCGATGTGACTTCCAGTGGACAACATACAGCACAACCAGCTCTGCCATAGGCTGACTCACATAAACACGCGTTAAGTCTCTACGGCACGTCCTCAATGTCTGAGCGATAGGATGCTATCTGAGGGCCTGCTGGGTCAGAGAGGCCACTTCTTGGCCTGGGACCTTGCCCCGTCTCACCCGTATAAGGCACTATAGCAAAATAGTGACCAAGTCAAATGTAGGTCTCTCAGAAAACTCGGTGGACACAGTACCTTTAGAAATCTTTGCAAACTTAAAAATGTATACAACCTATGTTGTAAGCACCCAATTTCTTCAGGAACACAATTTCAATAAAATTACAATTTTCAGAGGACACAAACCCTGCAATGCGCATTCCCATGGGCTGAGGGCTCAGCAAGGGCTGGGGTCGGCTGCCATTTCCTCTGATTGAGGTGACCACAGTGACTAAGCAGGGTTTTTTTTTAATAGTTTATTTATTGTACCCTCAATTTCTCACTTTAATTCTTGGGCTCTTTTTTTTTTTTTTTAGAGAAGTCCCTCTTCCCTCACCCTTCCCAGCTGGTCACTGTGCATGAGGCTGCACCTGTGTGCACGACGGGGCAGTAACAGAAGAGCTCATGATGGGGGTCTCCTCCTCGCCCGTGTCAGAGCAAGCGAACAGTGAGTGCTGTGGTTCATCCACGGGGTGGTCCTCTCATCTACACTTCTCATGGCACAGGGACCAAGTTCCGACACACAGTCTAAGTGCGGGAATGTCTGACAGTTCTGTACTGCGGTAGGGGAAGTTCACTTTTTCCTCTAGATCTTTCCTCACTCTAACATGAACATCTTTACTGATGATCAGATGCTAAATTTGCTTTAGGCCGACCATGGAATATGCTTGTTATAATCTACAGGGGATGGGAAAAAGAAAATGATCTTAATTAAATATGGGGAGTGTAAATTTCTTTGACCATTTTTAGGTTTTCATGTATGCTCTATGACATATGTTTGATAATGGTAAAAAAAAAAGGATAGTTCTGGAGGATGTGAGCAAGGAAGGACAGCACCGGATGACGTGAGCAAGGAAGGACAGCACCGGATGATGTGAGCAAGGAAGGACAGCATCCAGAGACAAGAAACCTCACCAACAGCAGCTGAGGGCTCAGTCCAGCCAGCTCCAAAGTGTGACACATGTCCTCAGTGGGGCTCTCGCCTTGCAAGCACTTCCAAAAAAAGAAACTGCCTAGGAAACGAAAACAAAACGCGTGACCCAGGGACCGCGTGCCACGTGGAGCCCTTCCTGCCCTGCAACCCGCACCCCTGAGCAGCAGCATGACAGGAGAGCAGAACGGCTGCCCCGTCTGAGGACTTCGTAAAGCAGAAGAGTGGCGCTGTCTCGTGAGTACACTTGCTGGAACAACACGACTTTCACGACGAGGTGCCTGCCTATCTACAGCATCTTTAGTTAACTGAAAAACATACACTCAGTTCTTTGGTTGGTTTAATTTCAAAATGAGCGGCATCCTTGAAATGCTATCGACTCCTCCCAGGCTTTGTTATGGAAGAGGAGGGACTCCTGGGGCAGCTCGCCCCCCCGACCCACCTAAGGCCACGTACTCCTCTTCACTTATCTTCTTCACGCTGATCACGTCCTTCTCACACTCCAAGTACTCCAGGAAAGTCTTCACAGGCCACACGCCGTCCTCCTCATCGGAGAATCGAACCGCAGTCCTGGTGGCCTCCTGCTTGTATTTCTCTAACAAGGCCTGGAGCTTAAGGAGTTCGTTTTCATCAAGCCTTAGTAAGACAGCCAAGTCCTTAAAAACAGGGGGACAATTCTGAATAGACCGGGTCTCTTTCTCCAAATCTGCCACATGTGTCAACCCCAGCATCTGAAATGAACGCAAGACCATCAGCCAAAGATGGATTTTAATGAATGTGATCACAACACTGTACTCTGCTTAGAATCGTACTCTCAAATTACTCTGCTTGCAACTGGACCCAGGTCCATGGGGAGGAGGTTATTTAAATAAAGTCAACCCAAGTTTCTTGAGATTACACTTTTTCAGAATGTTCAAACTTTAATAAGCGTGTTACTGTGTAATCAGACAAAGACTTAACAGGTGTCACCTGCCACTCTTGAGCTTCTGAGGCCACTAAAGAACTAGTCGATGGGAAACTGCACGCTCCTTCTCGAAGCGGCACCAATACCGTGAAGACAAGGGAAAGCAGGCCTCAGTGCATGTATGCACAAACCCTCCGAGCGGCCCTCAGCCACACAGGTCGAAAAGTCCCACGTACAACCTGCCGCCCTTTCAAACTGCTGTTACAGGCTGTGTATGCAGGAGAGAGCCTGCATGTCCTGATATGATTATCTTTCTAAGTTAGGAAAAAGTACACACACACACACACACACACTTTAAAAATCATAAATTTGATATAGCAAGCAAAACTTTCTCCCCACCACGTTAACGTGATGGAAGCTGCATCCTTAAACAAGGGCAGTTTTATTTATTCACTGCAGGCTGTCGTTTTTACAACCAAGTAGTAAACTGAGACATGAACTACAGAACACATGTCAGTAGTTCAATGCTATGATGCATTTCTACATGAGCTCATATGAACTATGCCCCAGAGACAGCAAAAATGAGTTCATTCAGAGCTGAATTTTAGTTTCATATGTGCAAAATTAGCCGTTCAGTGTAGAAGCTGATCATGTGTTTTATAAAGGATCCAAACAAGTCTATAGCAAATATGGTTTTAATTCTTAAAAAGGGCTTTAAAAAGAAAAAAAAAATCTAAAAACTGATTTTTAAAATTTTATAATTCTTCTACCTTTGCACATTATGTTGGGGCTATCAAATGAAAATGAATTCTATGGGAGATTAGCAAAGCCATACATTTAACTTTCTTTGGCAGGGTGTGAGACAGATGGGTGGGTTCTTATGAAAATATTAGGTATTGAAGAATCTGTGAAATGTGTAGGCAATCCTACAGGCATAACAATCAACTTGAACCTTCCTGTTGCCTGAAATAATTTTACGTTACTCAGGAAGTAGACGGCAAAACCAAAGATTGGGGAAAAAAGGGCTTTGTCATTTATAATGGCAGTCCTCACAGATTATTATGAATAGATTATTATTAAAATGCTTTATAAGATCCACCTGTAATCCCAAAGATAAACAACATGTTAAAATGTGTAAGTTGTTCCCATTACAGAAAGAACATCTTGTCTAATATTTATGTTGAAGAAATTTTTACTCATGTGTGTATCCTTAGAGTAAAAGGCTTCCACTTTCAGAGACACCAGATAATTTTCTTAAGAGCCCCACCAGTGACCCGGCAGCCTTACTTCCTTCAGGTGAGCAGGAGACCCAGGCAGCTGGCCGGGTCACACAGCACTCTGAGGGGCAGAGAGCACGCGTTTCTCTCTATTCCCCATGAAGACACTTCAGTTCTCTGCATGGAAAGTGAGAATTTTTATAAACAGCCCTCAGAAATGAATAATCGTGCACCTGAATAACCATGACAAGTGTTCTCACTTTTTTATGTTTTATAGAGTAAAAACATAGGACAGTTATGATAAGTATTGTGAACACTTGGATGTAAGATAGAATCTTCTAAAAATGCACTTCTGATGTAGTACACCACAGAGAAGTGTGTATGAGTTTGCTAACAACGACACAGAAAACAATGTTCTCATGTGCTCGGCAGAATCTGTTTTTTTTGTTCTTTAAAGGAAATTAAAGTTTTGCTACTTCAGCAAACTGCTATATTTTAACTGGCAAAGGCAGTCCAGAAGTTGTATTGTAAGAAGTAACCTTAAATGAAAAAAATGGGTTGAGAAAAACTGGGTGCTTCTAGGATAGTATAAATGGATAAAAAATAACATTTAATATTCTAGCATAAATCATATAAGTTTAATAGTAAGGCAGAGAGAGGCAGCAGCGGGTCTTATAAAGAAAATACACCTTTATGCTTTATAAAAAGTCTCCATTTTAGACTTCATTACTACCAATTTAAAAATGGGAGATAAAGAGATCGTTTTGCGCAAAGAGCGATGGGTTACTCACATGGTCAGAGGAGGGTGTGTCGGAGTGAAAATCCAGGGAATTGAACTGACGGACAGACTCGTACAGACGGAGCAGTTTCAGTTTGCTGGCACAAAACTGGAGCAATCCCTCGTCAACAGACTCAACTTCTAAAAGGTAGAAGAAAAAAATACATTAGAAGATTTATTTAACAGATTCATAAAAGGCTTTTCTTCATTCAGTCTCTTAATATTATATAATTCCCTGTTCTAGTTCATCAAATACTGGGACGTCTAAGCCATAGCAGATTAATAAGGCAAAGTTAATTTTTCTATCATTGCGAAATATCTAAATTTTTAAATGAAATAAGGTGCTCTAATAGTAGGGGTAAAAAAAATAGTAACTAAAGAAAAAAAGAAAGGAGAAATATCTTAGTCTAATAGAGAAATTTGAGTAGATGATCTGGAAACAGCTTTGAAAATGTTAACTAACAAGCAAAAATAGAGACAGGCTCATATACAGGAGCAGGCTGACAGCTGTCAGGAGGTGGGGGGGCAACGTGGGGGTGGAGGGATTGAGCAAAAAAGAAAAGAAAGAACTCATGCACATGGACAACAGCATGGTGACTGCCAGGGGAGGGGTGTGGGGAAGGGGGAGGAGGGTAAAGGGGGGCTAAATGGTGATGGAAGGTGACTTCACTTGGGGTGGTGAACACACAATATGGAATATGGTGTGTAGAGATGATGTGCCGTGGACTTGTGCACCTGAAACCTGTATAATTGTGTTAACCAGTGTCACCCCAATGAACTCAATAAAAAGGAAGAAAATGTTCCCTCTCAGCCCCTAACTCTAGGCTGCCTATGCATTAGGCTCACGCACTGAAGAAAGACAAAATTTAAGCTGCCTGCCTCTTTTTGCTATGATGTTGGTCAAAGACATTAATTCAACCAGAAACTGTGGATGGTGACAGATGTATCCTCCAGAAAGTTTGGCAAAGAGGCCAAAAGTAGAATTCCACTTAATATTTTCTATCAATAAGGGTTTTTTCCCTAAGATTAATACTGAAAAAAATACTCACTATATAATACATTCTTGTATAATACATTAAGTATTTACATATAAAACAAATAGTTATTCTTTAAGAAGGTAGACATCGAAGACCCCAAAAACTCCTATTCAGGATATAGGGACCTGGAATGTCGTCGAAGTTGATGTAGCCACAATGGAACTTAGAATTCTAAATCCTCAGAATTTTTAGGACTCTCATTTATGGGCAGAACTTGAAAACAGTGATGATTTCCTTATAAGTACCGTGCGCTAACCAACTGCACCATGGGAGCTCCGATGATTTCCTAAAACTCCAACAATGGTGTCTGGTTTGCTCCCAGCCCAGTGCGAGATAATTCTTGGTTTTAATAAACTTTGACATTTTGTTCAAGCTCGGTGGCAAGCTTTATGAGTGCACTATGTTTTTTAAAAGAGGACATTTTAACAAGTTCTGTCCATTAAAGGAGGCCACTGTGTACCCAAAGTCAGTTTTACATGTGTGTGGAAAAAAGAACCTCAGCAGTAGCAGGCTTCAAGTCTTGAAAGGGTGTACCACGATTTGTTTCTTAAGTCACTCTAAGTCACCTCAAATATAATTACTATGAAGCTGGCTGTATATAATGAACACCACAAGCAAAAAGTCATGACCAGAGAAGTCAGTTCCCTACACACTATGATTTAACCGATGTCAAATCAGAACACACTGAATTTTGTTACCTAAGCCGGACAGAGTATGGAGGTGCAGCCCCATAGCTACGGCTCCAATTCTTTATCAGACACATAAATTCTGAACAGTAAAACAGCCAGGACACTGAGAGCCAATTACTGAATCACAGCCTGTGGTTTGGGAAGTGCCGACTCTGTTCACGAGGGAAGGGCTGAGAAAATGCGGCTTCCATACGCCAACAGAACCTTAATTAAATCATACGTGTTTTTAATCATTACCTTGATCGACACAACATTAAAGAATTCCCATCTCAAAAACCTCTCTCCTCTCATGAAGTTAAATAAAAAAATAGCACAGTGAACTGCACCTCTTGCCCACGGCTCTCAAATGTTCTACAACTATACCAGAATGCTCATCCGTCATTCTACAGTGATATTTCTTCACAGTGGAAGGATTAAAAATGAGTATTTACAGTAAGAAACTGAGTCAACATAGTCAGAGAAAGCTGAGACAAAGAGCAACTGCTTACAACGGACAGGGAATAAAAAAGTGCCCAGATCCTAAAGCTAGGAAGTGAGTTTCACTTCACCTTATGGACATCATTCCCAACTAAAGGAGCAGGGTTGTGTAAGCCATGAACAGCTTCCTACAGTCAGAGTTACACGAGCTGAGGTGAGTCCATGACCACCAGTCGGTACAAACCTATTACCTTGATTTTTTAACGTGTCCACAAGAGTCTGGGTGACGTCTCTAAGGCAGGAAAATGGTAAACGTTCACTTGCCAGAATGCTTTCCAAAGCCTAGAAGGAAGATATTGAGCAGTTCCAGTAATTAGAAGGCAAGGATTTTGTTTAAAATTTGACATTTATGTCTATACTTTCCCTACCCCAAAAGGGAAGCTCCATTTTTAAGATGCTTTCATATACATACCTGTGAACTAAAGTTGCATTATGAGTAATACGTAATCAATTTCAGGCCATGCCAAATATGGTAAAATGACAAAAAGTCCAGACTGGGAATGAAGCACCCAAAAACGACTGATGTGTAACAGAACAGCCGGGACAAAAGAGAAACAGAGATAAAGCTACTCACCACTAAGATGAGTCTGAGTAAGTCTACACTGTACGAGCATAAATGGAAAGGAGAGGCTATTACTGCCGTATCAGTATAAAAGCTGACAACTTAATTACTGCATAAGGGCTGCATCTTCAGGCCAGGCTACACATATTTACTCCCCCCTGCACCCCACCTGCCCCCCTCCTTCCCCCAGCAGAAATTTAAGGGCCAGTTCCAAGACACCTCTTCACGCGTAAGGAAACAACCATCAGAATCACCAGTGGGTTAGAAGCAGCAGTCAAGGTTCATGCCTGAGGATGTGGCGTGAGACGATGATCAGATCAAACACACGCCTGTGTGTTTATGGGGGGGAAATGGGCTGAGTGGGTGGCTCCAGAGGCTGGTCAGGCCTTGGATGATGCACCTCCCTGGAGGAGGTAAAGAAAGCTACCAAGAGAGACAAAGAGCCCATAAAATGTCACCTGCGTCTGTTCTGTCTATGATGCCACAGGCCTGATCTTCTTACCTAATATTTCAGTCTTCTGAAGTCACAATTGGTTTCTTTTCTCCCTTTAGTGTCGAAAACAATGTACAACTTTCACTATCAGGTTTTCTAGCATTTTTAATAAAATTCACACCTTCACACACAATTCAGTAGTACAGGTAAAAAAAATCAAAACAACAGGTCAAGCTCCCCAGTTCTGCTGCTCCATGATGAAAGAGAAGAAGGGAGATGGGGTCAAGACGAGAAGGTGTTTGGGTTATGGTACCCCCAACCCTCTGCTACAGACTCCCTACACTGCCTCTCCAGACGCCCTCCTGGTCACCACTGTGTCGTCCTTATGCCTGAGACGCTGCCCGAGGAACAGGGGGGCCACTCAGCACTGTCAGTGCAACAGACAGCTCGACTGAAAGTCTCAGGGACCTGCCTATTCTACAATAAAACAACACCAACTGTTTAAAAAGTAAAATAAAAGGCACAAAAAGCAATCAGTGTTCACCGAATTCTCCCACAAACCTAGCATTGCTTTAGGTATTGTGCATTATGAAAATGACACATTTGGTGAGGTCCCTACTTGAAGGAGCTTAGTGAGGAAAGATGAAAAAGTTGGGGAGCCCTGGCTAGTAGCCAGGAACCATCCAGAAACGAAGCAGTCCTTAGCTGCCTGGTTCTGGTGAGCAGTAGCAGAGGAGCTCATTGCACCCGTGGGAACTGCAGTGTCCTGCAAGGCTGAATAGGGCAGCATCACCAACAGGAGTGGGAGTGGAAGAAATCATGAGTCACTGCATCACAACCTTGGAGCCGAGGCCGGGGAGCAACAGGGCACCTCACACAGCATGAGTAGGAACACGAGTCGGGACAGGGTACTCAGATCAATTTATCATCACCCAGTGCAGTTGAGGATGCTCAGAGCCTCACAATTCCCCTCTCAGGTATAAATGCAAGAGAAATTCTTCTTACTTCTATTTTAGAGAGCTGCTATGAGAGCTTATTAGAGCCCAGAAGACGGCAAATGCCAAGGAGCAAGACCTCCAGCACTTCGATGAACTCCTGTGCAAGGGCCCCAGGAGACACGCAGACCACGACCTATGGGAGAGGGACTCCAGTGCCGTCAGAGAGGAATTGGGGCACCGGCCACAAATCGCTGCAGGTGCGAGCATCAGCCGGGCGAGGCCCAGACCCCAGGGGCAGAAGTGACATCCCAGAAGACGTGCAGTGTGACTCCCTTTATGGACAGTTGAAAAGGCAGAAGACGAAGCCATATGCTTTAAAAGCTGCCATGTAACAATGGTACAACATTGAAGAAGAGCAACAGAGAAGCCACACTCTGAACACGGCCCACCTTAGCAATGGCAAGGAGGCTGCGGCTGGGGAAGGACAGGGGGTGCTCCTGAGAGTCCCCGGAAACAGTCCATTTCCTCAGGTGGTGGTCGTCACATAGGTTTACTCTATCATTCTTCAATATGAATATATGTTATGTGTGTGTGGGGTGGGGGGGGGGGTGTAAAACACATGCCCTTGCATGAATGGTAATATTACTTATATTTTTTTAAAAAAAGAAAGAAAGGAAAAAAGGGACAGCAGGAACTTCCGCACGGGAATGCCAGAAAGGACAAACGTGAATAAGAACATGGGAAGAAGACTGCCTGTCACGTGAGGGGGGACACAAGACCATAAAGATTTCCTTCGGACGAGCATGTGAGCACCACTCAGCGGGGGAGCTCACGCACGCACGCACTCACCTGTTTTTTAGTTGCAGGGTACTTGATATCGAGAATTACTTCCTTTATTTCTCTTTCCACCAAATCTAGAAGGAGAAAATTAAGCAAAGTAAAATTTTCATTGTTATTACAGGTCAGCTTTATTCTGAAAGAAAAACGCAAGTATCTGCACTAGCAGTCAGTTCAAAGGGTCCCAGGGTCCTCTCATGTTACTGGGGCAGGTGTCAATCTGTCCCCAGTGGGGACAACCAGTACCTGCAGCTCACCTCATTCTGAGAAGGAGCTGCCTTAGCTCATAAAGGCATGGGAGCACTGTGACTGCTCCACTTGGAACATACTGTTAAGTGTGAAGACGGCGCTGTTGGCTTGCTTATTCTGATGGAAGGACACCTACCAAGACTGGGAGACCTTGTCTTCAGCAGGTCTGCCAGTTTCTTCACTAAATGCATGTCCTTGGCGCGCTCACTCTTCTTGTCGCTGAAACAATAAACACAAGTTCTTACGGAACGTGCAACTGCTTTCCTTCCACTTCGGACACTCCAGCTGTTTTCTGTCCTGTATAGTCTTCCTACCTGACTTTAAAGGTATCATTCTAATAAGGAAAGAAATTAACAACAAGATAACAGCAAGTACAAAACAAATGGCAAAATATGGGACCCGGAAAAGTCAGCGGAGGGAGGTCAGCGAGCAGATGTGCGATGGTCTCACCTCAGTGCCAGGTGGAAAGGGACCGTCACTGTTTTCACACTCGCAGACACCGGGTCAACAAGGCAGATCTGGTACGTCTGTGGCTGCCAACTCTGACTGGTGACGTTATTTAAGCCCATGATTTTGTAGCCAGGATACAGAAGCCTGAGGAAGTCACACGGCAGTATGTAAAAACATCAGAGAATGGACAAATGCCAAAAGGTGCTTCTGTTGGAGCTAGGGGCCCCAAGGTTATCAGCAATTCAGGAAGGAGCACTCATAAGGCAAATAAACAGAAACTGACACCAAAGCCAGAAGTAAAGCAGGACTGGACCAGCAGCACTCTGACCCTTAAAATGTGCGCGGAGATGACGGGAGCCCAGACCTGTGCTGCAATGGCAAACAGCATTTGCCACATCTACCATCTGAAGGCACCTTCCCGTCGGAGCCACCGCTGCGTAAGTAAGGGACGGGGACAAGTGGCAGCACCAGAGCTAACCCTTACTCCCGAGCACATCATGACCTTTTCGAAGCTCTCTTTTTTATTAGATATGTGCAGGAAAAGCCATAATAAAGAACATTTCTCGTCTTAAACAGTGTGTAACCGAGAAGCAGACTGAATGAAAGCTTTCCTTGGAGAGAGCACACCTTTCCATTGCAGGGAGGGTGCTGGCCGGGCAGCTTACCGACAGTGCTTCCCCACGTTGAAGGCCCCCACTCGGGGCCCCTGCTGCGTGCTCCACACCTCCAGGATGCCCCGCCTTGGGGCGTAGATCACAAGGAACTGAGCTACTCGGCTGGGACCCTGAGCATTTCCAAAGGGGGAAGACTCCACCTTTTCGGGGACTCTTTCATGGAGGTCCTCTACAATTTGGATCCAGCCGATCTGGGCGTCCCGATACCCTTAGAGACAGAAGAAAGGGATGCCAATTAATTAAGTGAAGTTCAATAGCCTTCTGAAGCACTATGAGATTTGGGGGGAGGGATTTAAGAAAAGCTATAAAATTTTGTTATTTTTAAATTATGAAATATCTTAAACACAAAATCTTAATAATTATAATAAATATAGAATCAATCATGAAGTTTTATTATCTCTTAATATTTTGCTCTATTTGCTTTAGATTACTTAAAAAAAAAGAATAGAAGTGTCGTTGCAGCCTCATGAGTACCCTTCCCTGACCCCATTCCCATGCCTCCCTATGTTTAACAACCTTTCTCCTTTCTTTTTTTCTCTTTAATATATTTTATTGATTGTGTTATCACAGTCTATACCCCCTACCCCCCCCTCCACCCTGCACACCACTTCCCCCCCACACAACCCCTCTTTAGTTCATGTCCATGGGTCATATATATGAGTTCTTTGGCTTCTACATTTCCTACACTAT